>OU896723.1:17489931-17577899 GCA_918026855.4 Phaedon cochleariae | reverse complement strand
GAAAATAAATTTCCGAAAAATGACCAGATACATGGATATGATACAAGGAATAAGGAAAACATTCATCTGCCCTTTTCCCGTCTGCTGATTGGACAAAATTCCCCAAAATATGTTGGTATCAAATGTTTCAATAAGATGAAAAATCTAATAGACATGAGCGGTAGCATGTCGACAATTAGAATTAGGATATCAACATTTCTGAGTGATAAAGCTTTCTATTGCGTTGAAGAGTTCCTGGGCTCCTGAATATATTTTGAAACTATTTTAATAGATATGTTGTCCCTATCTGTGTTATTTGTTTTATTTCATATACATTCTTGTATTTATGTACTACACTTGGATGATATTGTATTTTTCATGTATATAATTTGAAATTATAGTCATTCGAGTTTTGAATTGATAAGTTGTCCAAGTGTTATATGTTCATTCCATTTTAAAAATTGTTTTTATTCAGTCTATCGTATCTCTATGTATTACACTTAGTTTTTGTATTTTTTCGTTTCCTGACTAGTCCGATAACTTTATGCATTCTGTAGTTCTGTGTATTCTTTTGTGATGAATAAATGATTTCTGATTTCTGAGTGGCCATTCTGCATAGCATTCGGACGCTTCTCTCGCTGATGAGTCCGGGGTTCGGCTGCTCAACATGAAATTGTATTGGCAGCCATAGCTGACATGAAACCACTTCTCCTCCCACGACTGGACGGGTCGAACGGGAATTTCAATGAGTCTAGTGGGATGGACGAGGAGGATCACTGTTGTTCTCACAATACGCGCATATCTCATCGGTGTCTTTTACATCGGACAATAAGTCGAGACTAGCCAAGTAGCCAATCTTGAACAAGGTCAGTCAGAACTCATTCATATGTTTGAGTTTATGTCAAGATTTGGTGTCTTGCTAGAAAAACTGGCACACGAATCGTATTCATCTATAAGCTGTTCTGAGGATGAGGAAGACACGCATTCTACTCGCTCTTTACATCCATTGGACAAGATTAACGGCTGGTCAGCCCCTCCCTTATCAAACGACGTTTTTTTTTATTTATTTTTCACCCAAAACAGTAGAGCATGAACCAAGTATACCCACTCTCAAGACAAACCTTGCTGAAAAACAGGGGGTGGAATGTCAGCACCTCGGAGAATCTTCATTCAAACTTATTCGGTATGCAGACGTTCAGAAAAAGCTGAATGGCTTTTCAATTCTCAATGCTTTGAAGGTCAACCAGAAGCTCTCACATCACTATTTCAGTAATTATGAGTTATTTCGGATGGACACCACTTTGAGTACCTTGGTTCATGGACTTCTTCTACAGAGAGAGGCTTTTTCTTCTGCAATTCAGGATCTGACGAAAAAACATCCCGGTTTGAAAGTCGATATAACCGGAGCGTTTTCTCAAAATTCTGCTTTTCGCAGCGTATCTGATGTTCTACAAAACACTTGCGGCTGCAGGGCAGAGGTCATCGAACATAGGCGTAATTTCTACTTGATAAAAGACCCGGTTCGTGCTGGCTTGATGGATGCCATTCATCCGTCAACGACGAATATTTTCAGCGAAAAAGAGTTTTCCGAGCTCCTGAAACAACAACCAGGACCTTCGACCTTTTTTCGTTCGACTGGGCCAGAACCCAGGCCAAGCACGAAACGTTCCTTCAGATCACAGCGGAAGTTTCGGCAAACGCAGCATAAATCAAACTCATTTGGAAAGTCTGATAAAGCGGTTGAAAGTCGACGTTACCCATCAGGCGAGACGTTACCCATCAGGCGATGCTCACCGCGCAAAGCGATCGTTTGGAGGTCGCGCCGAATTTTTCATGATTTCCAGCAGTGGATAATTACAAAAATATTCTTCTGGTGTTTAGAAGATTAGATACTCTCCATTTCTCATTCTGTAGCCGAACAGAAAAAGTTATTTCATGTAAAAAATAACAAAAATTCTTGTGATTTTTAACTATCTTTTAAACTGTTCATTTCAGCTCAGTTGAAGGTGATGCATTCTTTGAAGAAAATTAAACAATGAATTCGAAATATTGAAAATAATCAAAATTTCTTCAGTGACGTAAAAGATATGGGAGGAAAAGTAACCACAACTCCCTGTAGAGCACCATTGAATATAATGTCTGGAATGGATTTCTGGAAACAAAGAATGACTTATTCAAAGATGAAACCATATACCGAATTCGAATGCAAATTATTCAATCATTCTTGAGTTATTGCGAAAAAACTATTTTCATTCCTCATTTTCAACATCCAGACCGTATGTCCCTATCATAGTAATAATAAAACCACGAGGGCTATCACCTGTCAAGCCTTGTCGGTCGAACTTCGATGCATCCTGTATATATTAAATATTTTTGAAATATCTATGATACTACTGTGAATATTTCATTGAAATTTGTTACACAGCTACTACGTACTGAGGGGCATTTTCTGATGTACAATTTTTCTTTCAATTTCTCACGGTGGCGTTCGTGTGGAATAGAAACTGGCTATTTTTGAGGAAAATATGGTTTGCCTCGTAGAAACAATTATTTTCATGATTGTCATTCGAGTACGTCACTCATTCCATTTTAGATATCACACAAGAAAACAAGAAAATTAAATTTGCCCAGAAAAGAATGAACATCATACAAATGATTTTTGTTCCACCACCCTGTATCTCAAAATTCGAGTCAGGACATACGTTCATATAAAGTTTTTTCCTTAGAATTATTGAAATACCTTGTATATCACTTGATATCGTGGAGGGTGGTCCCGAAAGTTATTTACAAAAACTAACCACATATTCCTCAGACCACAACAATTCGATAGATGCAAACGTACCCCAGTATGAAGTTGCTCAGTTTGGGCGCTCGACGGCTCTGAAGTTACAATTCTCATTGGCCTCCGCACACGGGTCGATCGGCGACATGGGCGACGCGATTCGAATCGTACTACTGTCTCCCCTCTACTCGACTTCCTAAGCAAAGCACTCGGTTCGTTTAGTGGACGTCTAGAAATGTACGATTTAAGATCTCATCGTTATCAGTCTCACGCGATTAGCAAGGAAGCAGTTTGATCGAGTGAATCTTGCGTCTCAATGGAGAAAGTTATTCAATAATTTTTCAATCATTGTGAATATTTGTGTTACTGAAGCAAGAGTTTCCATTAGATCAATATATGATTCTTTCGACATTCTATAAAATGCCAGAAATTTTTGTCACTCTCTTGCATTTCACGTGCAGCAACAAGAAGTCGAGTGTGAAAATGTCGTGCAATGTACGGATGCGCCCATAACTTCGTTGTCTTCTTCTTCTCCTGATCTGCCGGTGCCACAAAAACATGACTATGTCCTCCTCGTCACTGGAACTGCTCATTTTTAGCAAAAACTTCCGGTTCGATGTTGCAAAAAAGAGAGTTACTAACTTGATCAGACGCGAGTCGACTACACAAACCGTCGACCCATATGCGGATGACACACACTCCCTTCTCATGAATCGCACGAATGAAGGAATTGTGACGTCATTGCAATCGCGTCGCCCATGTTGCCGATCGACCCGTGTGCGGTTTTTGCTCCATAACTCTGAAACGGCTCTTGAGATTCTACTCAAATTTGGTACGTTGGCATAGTTATATTGGTCGATAAAACCCATATCATGATTTTGATAAATATCATTTTTTGGGAGTTGAACTTGATTTTTTCAGAAAATGAACATCCATAAAACTTCTACGCTAATGAAAATAAATGCGTTTGAATATGAAATTTGGCTTGCGTTCCTTGTTCATTACGAATGAGGTACTCTTGATGAAATTCGATCGAGAATTCGATTACTCCCATGGTTTCGGCAAAATCTGAATTTCAGCATTGAAATGGAAAATTCTCAGATAAATTATTATCATAAAAAAATGGATATATATATAAAGAGAAATGAATTGAGAATTTGCCATCTCAAGATGTAATACTATACAGAAATATTCTGATAGAGAGATACAGATGTTCAATATTTATTATACAATTGATTCTGATAATAATCATTCCTATAGCAACATCGGATTACCACTATAACATTACAATTCTCCCTTTCTTTGATGAAACATGATTTTCAGTCAACCCAGGTGAATTGGTTCATATTTCTGGTCCGAATTCTGTCCTCATACCAATGCGATGAAGTTCCGGTCAGATAGATTCTTGAATCGAATATTTTGTCAGCATCCGAGTTCCACTGATTGGAAATGGCTATATTCATAACTGTTCAACCATGTGTTTCGGTTTTCATCGAGACCTTTGAACTGTGTGAGCTTTGGTTCAGTTTTCTTAGATGGAGCTGACATCCATTTTGACCTTAGATGATCCAAAGTTTTCCAAAAACTATTTCGCTTCGCTCATCTCCGGATCCTTGTATTCGATAATAATCCACTCTAGCAAACGTAGTATTGAAATTTTCACCCGACTGCGGTTATACTATACAGAAATATTCTGATAGGGAGATACAGACGTTCAATATTTTTTATACAATTGATTCTAATAATACTCATTCCTATAGCAACATCAGATTATACAGATATTATACTCTACTATATCATTACACACCATATTCGAATTCAAATTTGGCGCTAATTTATGTAAATATCCTGTTCGATTGTTGTACGACAGATGACATCATGTCATCTGTAAAGTCGAAATAAACGAAAGTTGAAAAATATGAGTTTTATTTGGAAGACATAGTAGCCATCCTTGATATGAACTATATTAAATCTCACCACTTGAAAAGCTTTTACAAATCAGAAGAGGAATATGGACGAATTTTGTTGATTATAGTAGATAATCAAAACTAACGATCATTAAACAATTTTGGAGGTTAAGTAGAAGTTAGCGTCTGCCGGTCTGTCCACTAAGATAAATGATTTGGAACAAGGAGATTTTCCGGATTTCCTAATAGTGAGCCCGATGAGCTACAAGAGGAAGCAGCTGCTGCAGCACCAATTACGATAGAAGATATCCATCAGGCGGCGTTCGGAGTAGCAACCAATAACGGCAATTATGAAAGCCACATGACAATCGGGACCCTTATACCTGAATTCAATGGAGTTAATCAAGATGATGTCGAAGCTTGGTTTCGTAGAATTGATGCCATTAAAATAACTTACAGGGTGAAAGAAGGAACCTTGAGACTAATCATGATAGGTAAATTGAATTGAAATGCGAAAAATGGTTCCATTCCAAACCATAACATGCCACCATTACTTACGAACACCTCAAAAGGAAGATGATAACCATATTCAAGAATCAGAAAAGTAAAATCACTCTTATGAAGAGATTCGAAAGTAGGAGATGGAAACGACATAAAAAGTTTACTGAATATTACCAGAATAAAATCATGTATTAGATTTGATTAGATCTTCGAAAGGAAGACCTCATTATGCATGTCATTGAAGGTATGGACAATCTCAACTTGCAAACACAGTGCAAAATCAAAGAGTTTGACAATTCAGACCATCTACTGTGGATCATAGGGAAAGTGACCAATGATGAAAGAGGCAATAGTAGTAGACAGAAACCAAATGAACATAGGGCTGCTGGTAGTCAAGCAGCTACTCAAGCAAAGCGAAGTGGCCGTTGTTTCAATTGCAACCCTTTAGTGCCTGTCCCCATCCTAGAAGAGAACGAGGTAGTTGCTATGAATTTGGTAGTCAGCAACACAAGAAAAACACGTGTCCTCGTCTCCAACATAGAACGCCACCCAACCACCAAGAAAGAAAAGGAGATGCAGCTACTATGATGCTTGAGCCACAGTTAGTACCAGCCTATTATATAGATGTCATGTTGTTAATTGAATTGAGGTATGTTATGTATTAAGCATTCCTTCCATCTCACTTAGTTCTATGTTAGTACCTCATGAATTTGTAGAACCAAATTAAGATGAGTGTGTATTTTCAGGCATTCATGGCACTGATTTGGGAATTTTAGGAATCTGTAAAACCACTCTGAATTTTGAGGGTGTAGATTTGAAAATGTTGTTCCATGTGGTGCCTGAGAATTGCATGCATTTTCATGTTTTGTTAGGTCGCAACTTTTTGTCATTCCTAGTGTGCAAGTGAAAATTGGTCAAGAATTCAAAGTCAAAATTTATGAGTCAAAAGAAATAGGTCTTTATAAAAATCCTGTCAAAAACATCATGCAAATTGAAGTTGAGACTGATAATTCTCCAGTGTTGAATGTTAATGTTGATTTACCAGTTCATTATGTCATTTCTCTTCATGAATTATTCAATCATTATTATTTGAGACCTGAAAAAATGTTCAGTACCAGTATCAGAATACCGACCAGCCATTCCACTTGTAGAAAATCACAAGCCATTTAATTTCAAGCACCGTCGTCTATCTTATATAGAGAAAGAAACTGTCAAAGGAATCATATCTGACTTGATGGATACAAATTTCATCAAAAAAAGTAACTCACATTGTTATTCGCCCATGGTATAAGTGAAAGAGGAGAATGGAGAAACTAGAGTGTGTGTGGATTACCGCCAATTGAACAGGATAACTGTGAAGGACCAATTTCCCATACACCTTATTGAAGACCACCTAGAAAGCTTCAAGGGTAAGAAGTACTTCACCCAATTAGACCTCAAGAATGCATACCACCATGTGATTATCGAAGAGGATAGCATAAAATAAACAGCATTTGTGATCCCTTTTGGAGAATATGAGTATACAAGGATGCCATATGGATTTTGCAACTCTGCTACTTCATTTGTAAGGTATATTTCAATAATTTTTCAAAACCTCATAGAAAAGAATCAGATTCTATTGTATGTAGATGACATTTTGATAGCAACTGACAAAATTTAAGAAAATTTGGACATTCTAAAGTTAGTCTTTCAAAAATGTGTGCAAAATGAACTTGACCTGAGGATAGACAAATGTACGTTTTTGTTATGAGATTTCTTATGAACGAATTTAACAATGATCATTATGAAGCAGTTCCTGACTATCCAGTATCACGAAATAGTAAGCAGCTACAGAGTTTTATAGGTTTGAGTAGTCACTTTCGTAAATCCATTGAAGATTTCTCTATATTAGCCGAACCTCTTCATGACTTATTGAAGAAAGATGCACAGTGGCATTTTTCAGAAAAACATGTGGCTGTATTTGGGGAAATTGAAAGTAAATTAGCAAAAAAAAACAGTTTTGAGTATTTATCCACCAACAGCTCTCACTGAATTACATTGTGATGCTAGTAAGTTAGGTTATGGGTCAATACTCTTACGAAAGCAAGGCGATGGTAAAATGCACCCTATATTTTATTGCGGTATGAGAACTACAGAAACAGAATCAAGATATCAAATTTGGGTTCAATGTTTGGTGCAGTATAATAGGTAACTATAAAAAATGCGAGTTGAATTTGAACATGAAATTATCGAAATTTTAACTTTCAGGAAATCAATTAATTGGACCATTCATTTTTAATTCCAATTCAAATGCAGCACGATATATCGAGCTTTTAAGAGACCAAATATTGCCAGCTGTAAGGGCTGCTGTTAGAAACTTGGATCAAACTTGGTTTATGCACGATGGTTGTCCAGCTCATAATGCCGCTGTCGCAAAGGATTATTTAGAAAAAACATTTCCCAATAGATTGATTGCAAATAATGGCGACATTTTGTGGCCTGCTAGATCCCCTGACATAAATCCCCTTGACTTCTTTTGATGGGGACTTATCAAGAACGAAACTTACGCATTTGAAGCTCCTGAAAATATTGCAATTTTAGAAGAAAGAGTCCGAAACGCTATGCGTACTGTCAAGAGTAGAACATACAGTATATCAGTAATTTGGAACCATGAGGGTTTTATAAACATAAAATTAATCGAATCATCTATTGGCATTGAACTATAAAAACTGACCAAGAAACTCTCATGAGAAACGTGCAAATCTAATAAAATGATGTATATGAATATTGGATGTGAGGGTTCCGAAGTTAGTCTGGTCTGGGGCTACTCTGGACTTGACAAGAGCTCGTCGTTATGGTCTCTATAATGTAAGTTGTTATTAGGTCTTTATATTAATTGTTGTTTATTCATAATTGTCATCGCTACCCATAATGTTCCATGCTTAAATACATATTATCTTTGAATATAGTCTCGTACTTTCAGTTACCTCTAAACTTTTAGTGCCTATTTAAATATTACCTCTCGGAAAATATTAAGCCAAGCATTACCGCTTATAAATTGATATGGATGGACTAACCATCTATTTATATCGTGTGAGACAGTTTTCATTATTTCAAGTATTGAATATAAAAATGTGTTTTCATATGGGGCATCTGGCCAGGATTTGCGAACGGTCCAGCATGCTAAAACTGGACTGCCTCGGTTTGATCTTCAAATGGGGCGTTTCTGGCAGTGCACACAGATAGGCATGCTAAAACCATCTGTACATATTCAAAAACTGAGTAAAAAATATCAATTCATTTTCAACAACAAACAACCCTACTCTGTCGTGACAAACAACTAGGTACTATGTTGTGACACATTGATCAGGGCAATAAACTTTTTGCAAAATCGTTGTCAAATGTGTTGTGATCAAGGTGGTGGCCACATAAAACAATTTTTCTGAATTGAACAGTTCATATTCAAACTTTGTTTGTGTAACAATGTATTGTAAACTGTTCCAAAATTATTGCAGAAAGTCTGTTTTAAAATTGGTTCAATAAATTCAATCGATAATGGAAGAATAATTTTCTAATTGTCTAACTAGTATCTTTCCATATCAATCAATCACCTTATACTGAAGTATCATAGAGAACGATTGACACATTAGAACTTATCGTGAACCAGAGCCCCACTAGATCAATAATTTATTTTGCGAGTTACAGTTAACTCATATTTTCTTCTTATTTCAGTTTATTTGAAAGAAAATGATATTATGTTGTGATGCATTTTTGAAAATGGGATAAATAATGCTACTTGATGCAATGAAAATCAGTAGAAATCGAACCAACTAAATCTGACAGTTCCAAGATAATTAAATTGTTGGCTCGCCTACTAGACCATATCGAACAAACTTTTAGATTCACTCATTCCAGTGTTTATTCAAGAGGAAATACCATGTTGTAATACATTTTTGAAAAGGGGATGAAAAATTCTTTTCAGTACGATAAAAATCCAATATGGCGTTCATCAGGAAAAACAAAGTTATGGTCATTATCTCGAAAACGGGAAAAGATATCATTTTGTTTTATCTTTTATTGCGAAGACCTTGAAAAAGTACCTATAAAATGTCTGAACCAATATACCGTATGTTTTCAAATAACTGAGATACGGGGCTATGTCAATAAAGCACAATTCTTGTTTTTCCTGATTATTTGTAAAACAAAGAATTATCGAGAAGATTTAATGTCAGTTATGAAATGATTATAGAATTCTTAAAAACATTGTCCATTCAACCGACTTTGTAGCTCTCATGATAACCGAGATAGCAATACATGCAGCACCAATCTGGGACACAGTGTATAGATCGCAAATACAGAATTTGGCGAAAACTTCGTTGCAATACAGATGGAAAAGACAGGTGTTTGTTATGATAAGCCGCTATAATATGTTGGTTTTGCAGTACTGGATAATTTGTATGTAATCTGCATATTTATTCGTATTGTATAGTGGTATGAATTATGGATTCCGCAATGTTTGTGATCTGAAATGAAAAAATGTTTCAAGTGATTCAATTTTTAATTTATCACCTGATAAATATAAACTATTTCAATTATTCACATCGCTCGAGTCCCCATCTACGAACATGACAGTCTGATTGTGCTTGAGGAAGTCCGTCTACATGATCTCTCCATTCAGGGCGATTGAAGTGGACAAATCAGGGTAGCTGAATACGAAGTTTGAAATTCTCTGTATATTTCGATGGTAGTTCGTCGCATGCATAGAGAAGTTCCATCGGATTGGTATTTTTAATCCGATAATGTAGGGGAAAATTCCGAAGCTGCTCTTCGGTAAAATCGTACAGTTTTCTATTTCGGTTCCGGTGTTCATTCACCAGTTTGGCCAATAAACAGTTAGGGCAATCTTTGCACATGTTGTAACAATTAATTCAATCAAAACAAACGTGACACACACTGCTGTATAGTACGTCGCACAATCGACTATGCTTATTCTCATTACAGCCTTCTTTATATTCACATCATTCACAAGTAGTGGGGGTTTTGTATATAGTTCACACCAATCAGAATCAACGGTTGAGCCATTACCTTTTCGAAATCGTAGCTTGTAGATCGTGCTATTAGCAGGTATTATGGATTCAAGAGTCGCCACATTATTAGTTGTATCTGACCCCATTCTTCCCCATTTAAAAGGCCAACTCTCATTCCGCATGCCATCACTGTCAAAGCATATATAGACTTCTCTGATATCATATGGTTGTGCAATATGTAGGACACCATGAAAAATTTCTTGTCAAACTAAACATTGTGAAGTTATCATTGTTGCAACTCCTGGCAAACTGAGGTAATCATTTCCTTTTCTACCCTTTTATTCAACCAAAGAAGGTTTATGAAGAACATGATATTTAATACTCAATGTTTATCCACATTATATCAGTGCTTATTTTCAAATACTTCCACCATTCCACATTTTCTGTTCTTCAGGAGTTGGCATCGGAATCTTCTTCTCTTCAATCCTTTGAAGTTGATTATGTCGAATTGTTTTTGGTGCTCGGAATATTCGTTGTTTTCTCCTACTCTTTCCAATTGGTATACATCTGATTATATCCCTATCTTTCACAAACTCTTCGGGGTTATGAGTAGGATAATTATCATCATCCCAGTTCTCTTTCACACTCGTATTTGTCTCAGAATTGCTCATGGTGGGGGGACTGCGGTACTCCAAAAGGATCTCTTTCGTAAAATCGAGTAACTCAAATAGGTCTCGTTTGATATCAGAAACGATTACACACAGCCACTTTCAATATTGGTCTACTCAATCAACTATTGCTTAATACATATATTTGCGATATAATTTGTCGACACACACAACACCGTCTTCTTTCCACCACACGACTGTGTATCAACAAGTCAATATCTACCATGATGATGAAATGGAACACCTCAGAATACTTATATAATGGAACAATTGGTAGGGGACACATAGATATGCTAATTATAGAGCGCTGAGAGCGGAGGATTTTTTCCAAACCGGTTGCCACGAAACCAGTTGTTAGCACACCTACTACCATCATAAAAAATATGTCGAGACTGAGTACACACTTGAATAATTAAATGGGAAGCAGTTGATCAGATCAATATACTTTTCAAGACCAAGTTTGTTGGTTTCAAGGAAGACAATTATTTGATATGAATGCATTTTTCAATTTTACTCCATATTTTCGAACCAGACATAATTTACTTTAGACAATTATTTGCACAAGGTTGGAAGTGGAATTGATAGGAATATTTTTATGACATTATCCATTATATTTTTAAAAACTAATGGCTAGGAGATGCCTGATATTTTCACCAAATGATGGCCAGCAGATGTTTGAATGAATCACTACACGAAAAAAAAATTGCGACATTTACACCGTGAGATGTATGGCATTATTCTTGAAGATGATTATTTTATCAGAATGGAGAAATATTTATAAACCTCAATTATTCGATGCATCAGTATGATTATATTCCATTATAGGATATTGTAACTTATAAATAATTACCAATTAATGCATTTTTCATGTGTGGGAAATATTCCTAGACATGATTTCACATATACCTGTTGTGCAAAATAAGAATATGATCATTTACCAGTAACAAAGCATTCATGCATGGGAAATTATCCTAGACCAATTCCCACTGACTTCTTCATTTCAAAACCGGTTCTTAGCACACCTGCTACCATCATAAAAAATATGTCTAGACTGAGTAAACCGGTTGTGGATCTTTGGATCGTGTTTTTAAACCAGTTCTCAGTTAGCGCACTTGCTACCTTCATAAAAAATAAGTCTAGACTGAGTAAACCGGTTTCGAATCTTTGGATCGTGTTTTTATACCAGTTCTCAGTTAGCACACCTGCTACCATCATAAAAAACCGAGTAAACCGGTTTCGGAACCTTGGATCGTGTTTTTAAACCAGTTCTCAGTTGGCACACCTGCCAAACCGGTTTGGATCCTTGGATCCTGTTCTGAAATTGTCATTTGCTATCTAGTAATTTGCAATAAAATATTGCCCCTACCTCAAAATTGCATTTTATTTTTGAAAAATACCAAATAAAAAAATGCCCTGAAAATCACTTCCTAATTAGATTGAATCAGGGCCACTTCATAAAAAACTTCAAGACTAAAGATTTATCACCTATCATTTAAAACTAATCACTTATGACAGATGGAATATGAGAATATCATTGGTTATGTTATAAAACCATTTAAGACTTATGATTTCACATTCAAGATTTAAAAAGATGGCCAACTTTCAACTCAGGAAGTGGATGATTAATGATGATAAATGGAATGGGAGTGCGCATGTTCACATTCAACCAAAAGTGACATCTCAATTTCCTGCCATTCAAAATATTTTGAGTTGCTTATTACCGAGTATTTGTTTTTTATGTAATCATTATTGGAGTATGGTTAGAGTAATTATTGAACAATGGGCATCCCAGACAGCACTGGATATTCCTAGAATATTCTCTAAATATGCTAAAAAGGAGGATATATTCCGAATATTCATCGATTATTCCAAGAATATATACAAGCCTCTGGAAACATCTGGAAGGAATATTCCGAAGTGAATAGTCGGATATGTTCAGGGAATATTCAGGTATGAATTTTCCAGGAATATTCCCGACTGAATATTCTCTGTTGTATATTCATGAAATATTCCCAACTGAATGTTCTGTAGGGTATATTCATGAAATATTCTCAACTGAATATTCTGTGCGGTATATTCATGAAATATTCTCAACTGAATATTCTGTGGTGTATATTCATGAAATATTCCATGAATATTCCTATGTTTCTCGACACATAAATACAAATCATTATTTCAGATATGTGAGTATCAAACATCAATTAGATGTAAGGGGATTTTGAAACGAAAAGTGTTTATGATCCGATTTCGAACAACGCTCTCACAAGAAATTGATATGTACAACATTATTCAATTCGATTACTGGCCTAGTGGTTGAGGCGTTGCTCTGATAGTCTTGAGGTCGCGAGTTCGATTCCTACTTGGGTCACTTTTTTTTATTTTAGAATATGTTAATTGGTATGTTCCAGGAACATTCAACATAGAATATTCTTTTGGGTAAATTCTATGGATATCTGAGGACTTCCCATTCGCATATTTAGAGAATATTCCAAAGATATTCCTGAATATTCCAGATTATCCCTATAATATTCCAATATTCCAAAAGGAATATGATAGGGAGATTCATGGAATGTCTGGTGCTGTCTGGGATGATTACATTGTATGGTTTGTTTGTGATTTCTGCTCTTGGTGTATACTCAACATGTCGAAAGAAAGGTCGGAATGGAAGATTCAAAGTTAGGCCTATCAACAGGAGAAGGCAGACCCATTCCCAATTTCATTTCTATTTGAATAAGATGGAAAATATGGATACTGAACAGTTCTTCGAATACACTAGAATGTCACCTCTGAGCTGTTCAATGATTTGGGTGAACTGTTGTATCCATATTTGGCAAAAGATACAAGGGGGGAGCCAATTCCTGTTAGGCAGCGACTAGTGATCACTTTGTAGTGAGTTCAAGATATTGTGAAATCATTGCCAACGATAATGATCCTAAATTTCAGCTATTTGTCAGAGGGATGATCTATGCAGCAAGTTGCCTGGGACAATCATGTTGGACTTACTACAGTACATGTGGTGTGTCCTAGAGTATTTCCTGAAAAAATCGATTGGCATGAAATATCACAAGAATATTATTGGAAATGGAATATGCCTAACTGTATCAGTGCCCTGGATGGAAAACATATTCAGATACAAAACCCAAAAAATGCTGGAACAGAATATGTTTCCTACAAGAAGACGTTCAGCATTGTATTGATGGCTATCTGTGATGCATCTCATAAATTTCCCTTCATTGATGTAGGTTGTCCAGGATCGAATCATGATGGAAATGTATTTCGCGATTCAATTTTTGGCCAGAAGTTATTCTCTGGAGAACTTGATATTCCAGAATGTGAAAAATTGCCAGGTAGTGAGATATCACTCTCCTTTTTCGTATGTCCTGATGGGGCATTCCCTCTACATAGAAACATTATGAGGCCATTTCTAGGGAAATTTTTATCTGAATCCAAAAATATTTTCAATTTGAGATTGTCAAGGGCACGGAATACAATTGAATGTACTTTTGATATTATTTCCCAAAGGTTTAGAATTCTGAGACAAACCATAATCGCAGAAGAAGACCTGGTAAAAAATTGGGTGTGATGATGTAGTTCTACACAATTACATAAAAATATCTGCAGATCATGAAACTACAAGGTATTGTCCACCTGGATATGAAGATAATGTAGATGTGGATGGGAATTTCACTAGTGGTGCTTGGAGAAATGATCCATTCAGATTGACAGGAATTGGTAGGAGTGGTTCTAACAACTCCAGTCGGGTTTTACAAAGGTACAGAGAACTCTTGGCAGAATACTTTTTGTCTCCTGCGGGATGTATTCCTACTTAGTGGAACAGGGCTAACTATGGTGGACACCCAACTAATATCAGGATGAATATTTGACTTGTTTTCTATGTCTTGAAATCAAAATAACTATTGGGAATTACAAAATTATTTCAATTATTTTCCTGTTTTTATCCTTAAAGCCACTCACTTTCGAAAACAGTTGAGACTCACAATATCATAATTTTCGATGAACTTGAAAATACTTGAGTAATAATACCCTAAATACAATAGTTGTAGTTGTACATGGATATTACATGGAAAAATCACAACAAGAAATGAAAGTTATGTTAAAAAATTAACACATTTTGAAACCAGTTCAAAATGGAAAATAGAACAAAAACACATCGGTATCTCAAAATTAACAGATGAAGATACTTAGAGAAATTAATGAATTGTTGATAATCAGACCTCCTCTCTTTCCACACTTCTGAAATTTTCAAAGAGCAAACTATATATATATTTTTGCTTTATATACATTTCTATCAGCAACATTTTCTACTCTTGCTATAAGCTCTATCAAAAGAATCTACATCATTACCTGGTATTTTTTATCGCTCACATATGAGCTCAAAGAATCTGAAAATGATGTAAATGCCAGTGACATCGATTCAGCTACAGCACCTGATGTATTCTTTTTCGGTTTCTCTTCATTATTCTCATTTTTTCTTTTGGTTTGTATATTTGGTGCATTAGGAAATATCTCTGGAGTTATGTTTTCTAACTCCTCGTCGATTTCAATTTGCAAACTATCCAAATCATCTGGTATGCTTTCTGGGCTTAGTATGATATACATGCCTGGCCACTGGTCACTTTGAGGGTGATAACTTTGAGAATTAGTATTTTGTTTGATTGATGATATTATTAAATGAAAAAATTATGATTTACTTCACACAAAAAATAATTCCATAATTTTCCATACCTTTTTAACTCTTGAGTGAATATATGGATCCAGAAATTTCATACAATCAAAGTATGGCCAAGATATTGTGAATAATTGTGAACCAGAGGGAGTCTGTTTCACTTGCCTTTTCAAAGCTGCATACTTGTTTCTTAGCACATTCCACCTCTGCTCACAATGCTCTGCTATAAACATAACATGATAATAATGCAAAAACGTTGCATGGAAAAATTATATGAATAATCATACCTTGTGTTCCCAAAATATGACCTATACTTTTCCAGGCATTTTCCCTGGAGAGTTTATTCTTGAACGAACTATTTTGTTTATCGTACAGGTGCTTGAACTTCTCGACTTGTTCGATCAAAAGACCGTCGTCCATTATGAAATGATCAAATGAAATAAAAATCAAAGTAAATGAACAAACCAGAAAATGGAAATTTTGATTTGGAGTATAATTCATTTATAATCACAGTTTTTCTTTCCTAACCTCTGAAAATTTTGTTCTATCAGATGTCAGTAATGACGTGAGACATTTATCATCCTAGAATCTTAATTTTTTTCATAACAGAATCCACTCATCATCTTTTAAATCTCAAGTGCTGAATGTTAAAATCTTAAGTCTTAAAGTTTTTTAGAAATCCACCCTCAGGTACTTCATTAATAGGAACAGATTAGCAACTGGAAGGTTGAACAAATGATGCATAAACACAAATTCAATTAGTAGGTACCTACCTCTATTTGAACAAAGCATAAGAAATTGAAATATATTCTGCAGATCTGAGACATATTTGGTGTGAAAATTGATTAATTGAAAAATTACAAATTCGTCTAGCATATTATACACATAACAATAAACCATTATCATCTATCCAGAAACACCTCTTAACAGTTGAAATTGCAAATCAGCTAAACCTATTGTCTTTCTACTTAGTATGCCCATTTTAATTCTATTTCTTTCAACAAAGTCAATATTTCTTATAGGACATTTTTCGTCCTCAAGTGCTGTTCTTGTGCTAATTTCAACCTCCTGTCTTCCCCTCTTTCAACATCTCTCTTATATTCATTTAGCCAGTTCACCATTTCAGTTCTTGGGGAACTGCGCACATAAACTTTTCTCTTCCATCTTCTGAATTTTCAGCTTTAGAAGTACTAGACTGAGATGTCTCCTCACGAGCAGTTGCTTGTGCTGGCATAGACTTTGCAATACTGGAACAAGATGCTGGAGAAGAAATCTCAGGCCTTTCATCAAGGTAATTGGCCATTACATCATAATTTAACGATCAAACGAGCTTCCAAGTGAAGTTCGATCGTAATTATAAGAAGCGCCTCGTCCGAATTGATCACTATGTAGTACAGCCAGTTCTGTACTCAATTGGCCACAAAGTAAGAAGAAGAAGAACAAAACTTCTGTCATTTCTGTCCCGCTGGCGCATGCGCTCTCTAATGTCATAAAGTTGAAAGAGGAAGAAAGTCAGCGGGAATTTCAATTTGAAATTAGGGTATGGGAGGGAGTGATCAATTCGGACGAGGCGCTTCTTATAATTACGATCGAACTTCACTTGGAAGCTCGTTTGATCGTCAAATTATAATTCAGCGCCTCGTCCTCTTGATCACTATGTAGATGTTTAAAGATTTCAACATACTGTATTTTTCTCCCAAATACGTCACCATCATATATTTATATTTTCTAAAGCAATTTCAATGTTGAAATAAGAGTTGACTTTATCAACGTAACACAAACAATTATGGTAAATAAAAAACAAAATCCTCCAATAATAAAGATACAAAATACAATCATTATATCCATATAACCCAACTCATTTGACATGGTCTAAAGTTGGGGAACTCCTCTATTTGTTCACTACTTTGATTTCAGAATTGCATCAGCAAATGTTCTAGTGTTTCTAAGTGGACGGTTGTAGAATCTGGCGAAAACCGAAGAATTTTTGCTCCAACCTGCAGTTTTCCTGATTGTCTATAGCAGAACTCTATTCCTAAAAGCTGCAGAGGTCGCAGCATGTCTGGTGGAGTATCCCGTGAACCTCCTAGTGTCTATACCCGCTTCCGTTAAAGTTTTCCTTATCCATCTACTCACACTCTGCGTTGAAGCCGTTTGATGGGGCTCCTTGATTGTGAGGTGCAAATAGTTTTGAGCTTCCCCTCTGAATGAAACAGTCCTTTCAATGTACATTAAGAGGCAGGAAGCTGCACATATCTCAGGTTTCTCGGTAAAGAAGGGAATATGTAGACATGGTTGTGCATTTCTTGTTCTGCTAGTTTTAATATTATCGGTTATGAGAATTTGTATCAACTCAGGGAAAATTATAATATTTTCTACATTGATTAAAGTCAATGTCTGTATTCTATGAGCAGTAATCAGGGCTAATAGAGTAATCAGTTTTCTTGTTAACTCCTCTATTGTCAAGCTTTCATTGGGGTACCAAGTACTTAGATTTCTAATAACAACCTCAGGATCCCAAATGAAATCATATTTTTTCTTGGGGGGTTTTAATCGTGCAATTCCTCTGAGAAACCTGCATACCTCGGCATTTTTTTCTACATTAGTGGGTAGTATCAACGAGAGTGCTGACCTGTAAGAATTTATGGCGATGTAAGACAGGTGCTTCTCTCCTAACTGTTTCTGGAGGAATCCTACCACTTCATACACACCAGCTTCTAGGTATTTCACTTCATTCACCTTACAATAGTTCCACCAGGCTTTATATGTTGTTTCATATTGTTTCAATGTAGATTTTGATAAGGATTCTAGAATTGTGGGTATACCACATTCTGGAATATTTTTCATTAAAAAAGCTCTCCGGATGATTTCCCTACAACCAGGGTAGTCCTCTGTGGGAGAAGATTGGCTGAGCTGGAAGGACCAAATAATAATTTAGAATTCGCTTCAAATTCAATTAACAATTTTGAAAATAGTGGGAACCAGTGTTGTGCTTCCCACTTAGGAACCACTACAATACCAACAGCTTTGTCTGAAACAATTTTATTCAAGGTCCGCAAGATTGAGGCAAATGGTGGAAAAGCATAAAAATTCAGCTTGTTCCAACACAAACTAAATGCATCTGTTGCAAAAGAATATGGATCAGGTTTCCAAGAAACATATCTTTCACACTTATTATTACAATAGGTGACAAATTAGTCAATATCAGGTGATCCAAGAACAGATATTATTTTCTGAAAGTATTTTCCGTTTAGTTCCCATTCTGTTTCATCCGGCATCAGTCTGGACTGTTGATCAGCATCCACGTTTTCTTTTGTATTGATATATGTTGCATATACCCAAATATCCCTGTCTTCACACCACTTCCAAATTTGTTTAGCAACCTTATTTAACTTTTCAAACTGAACACTGCCCATTCTGTTCACATAAGATAATGCTGTGGTATTATCAACTCTTACTACAATATCGCAAGAGTGGCAATTCTTGGCAAAACACCGTAGGCCATAATACATACCAAGTAATTCCAGATAATATATATGATGCCTGCCTTCTTCCTGGGACCACCAACCATGAGCTTTTTCCCCATTAGAAATAGCTCCCCATCCAGAAAGGGAAGCATCTGTAAAAATTTCCATGTGGAAGACATCTTCCCGTATGTTATTTACAGATGTGAATATTTTGGATTTCCATCACTTCATGTCATCTTCCACCTCTTTGGGAATTTCCATGATGGAATCATAATTTTGGTTATTTTTATTCAGAGCTAGGAACTTGACTCTTTCAAAAGAGTTTGTGTACAGTATGCCATACTTCATAGCAGTGCAGGCTGACACTAGACAACCTACAAACTGTGCAAAAAATCGGATTGTACAATTTCCCATTTTCTCTATCTCCTCAAGGATTTTATAAATCTTTTCTCTTTTTGTTTCAGGTAACGCAATTGTCATTTTCAGACTATTAATTATAAAACCTAAAAATTTACATTCTGTAGATGGCACTAGATTACTTTTCTCATAATTAACTTCAAACCCATGTGTTTCCAGAACATTTAATGTTTCAGAAACGTTTTTGGAACATTCAGTTGTGTCTTTTCCAAATATGAGAAAATCATCTAAACAGACAACACAGAATATGCCTTTATACCTTTTTAGCAATTATTGGCTTAGATATCTTGGTGAAAAGATAAGGGGCTAATGACAACCCAAATGATAAACATACAAATTCATATAGTTCTCCATTGAATTCAAATCTGAAGTATTTTCGAAACTACTCATCTATGTTGATAGAGTAATATGCATTTTTTAAACCAATTGTAGACATATAGCAGTTTTTATACACCATCCGTAATGCTGTTCGGATGTCTTCAAGTTTGAAATGTGGAGTTTCAATAGATTCATTCAACTTTTTCAAGTTTGATATAAATCTATTTTCCCCATTTGCCTTTTTTGTCAAGAAACAAGTTGATAAAAACTGTCCTTTTTTAGGTTTGCAGGTTCTAATCACTTGCTGATCAAGTAGATCTTGGATACATCTTGTCATCTCCAATTTGTCTGGTTCCTGCAACCTAGGACAGTATGGTTCTTGTGTTCGCTTTGGCTTTTCTATGAATTGTATTTTATAACCCTGGATCGAACTAAGTATCAAATTGTTCTGTGTAAGAATTCTCCAGTTTTCTATCTTATTACTCAAATTTCCCACTTGGGATTGTTTACCTACCTCAATTACCGTTCTGACCTCCTGTATGTCTTCCTCCTGTGGTCTCTGAATTTCTCTTGAGAGAATGGTTGCCCTTTCTGTCCCAACTGTTCTCTCCGGAAGCTGGACGGATCTTTCCTGTTTAAAGGGTTGAACTTATGGCTTGATGCTGTTGCTGCCTGATGGTTTTGATTTCTTTGTGGAGGTCTTTTGAAAGATGTCGAAGGAGTAACTATGGCTTTGATATCTTTGCTAGATAATTGTATTGCTTTTTTAGCTTCATATTTCTCAGTGAAATCAACACCAAATAGAAATTCATCAATTTGGTTAGTCTCTCCCACATCTTTTGCCTATTTGCTGAAACCTGGAGTTATTTGGCACCTCCTACCATTGGACATATTGTAATGCAGATCTGTCAATATCTTGCAAGCATCACTTATAATTGGCAATAATGTCTGATTCAGACTCTTATCTGCCACTATCATGTTCAAGGCAACTCCTAATGCTGTCAATCCTGACCCCAACTGGTCTTGATATTGCAAGAAATATTTGTTCCGTCTCAAAACATGTGGGGTAATTACCTCTGCTATTTCAGGGTTCAGGATTGGCGCCTTCAACTGTTTTGCATTTTGAGGAAAAGGGTATTTATCAAGTAATTCTTGTCTAGTTCCTTTTTCCAGTCCTTTGGCAACAGTATGTACCCAACGTGAGGCAATGGCCTCGTGCAAGTTAGTTGTAACATTGTTTGTAGACTTGGGATCTGTCCCCAAGCATCTCAAAACCTCCTCCTCAAGATCTTCATCTCTGGTTACCAACACATTTTCCTTGTCCATGTCTGCCAAACTCTCCAATGCCTCAGCCGTTTCCACTTCTGGAGACCCATGGGGGGACCTGTCCCTGCTTCTCTCTCTCCTTTCTGAAACTATGCTGGGCGAGTAAGATGGAGATCTGTCCTTAGTATGGTGTCTGTAATTTGGGGATGAGTCTCTCGTACTCATTTCCCCTTGTAGGACACTTCTTGACCTAGAAGATGCCGAGTCTCGAGTACTACGATCAGTGTGTCGATTCTCGAGTACTACGATCAGATGCGGAACCTCTCGTGTTGCGATCATCTCTCAATTCTGCCAAGGTCCTCTCTCCTCTTCTTTCTATAGAATCTCTGGATCGAGACCTAGATCTTTTCCTTTTCTTTGAAGATCGACCCATTCTGAAAAGGAGGAAAGGTTATTTCTCAGTAATATCCCTCGATTCTTACCCTAAATTATTTTTTTTTTTTCACGAAATTTTTTCGGAACATGTGGCCATTCGAGCACAAAAAAGCTTTATGACATTAGAGAGCGCATGCGCCAGCGGGACAGAAATGACAGAAGTTTTGTTCTTCTTCTTCTTACTTTGTGGCCAATTGAGTACAGAACTGGCGCTGTACTACATAGTGATCAAGAGGACGAGGCGCTGAATTATAATATTGCCATGTTTCGGGATCATTGCCAGTTCTTGAATTGTGATCCTTGATTTCTTCGAATTTTGTAATGAGGATCTTCTTTCTGTTTGCAATTTGTTCTACACTAAATTCATAACCTTGGTCCAACATTTTGGATGATATGAATTTGTGAATTTCAGTCTTTCTGAATCTAGGGCTATTCAGCTCCTCCTTCTGGACATCCCACAACTCTAATAACATTACTCAACATAGATGGATTTTGTGATGTACTGCCACTACTGTGGCAACAATGCAATGTATGCGCACAAGCGCCATCTATTTCCGGAGGACTAGAAAATGTGAAAATCTACGCTACGCTCTCTCCCTAGTTTGTACGTATATCATAGTCATAATGTGAAGTGTATGACGAATATTTAATAAAATATAAAGTGCTAGTAAAGTGAATGTTTTATTGCTAGTCTAGTACAGTAGGGGAGGTCCGCCAACAGTGGCCATAGCAAGTACAGTGGCCACCCCTTAGTATTATCAGAATATGATGCAGACTGGTTGCGCCATCTCGTATAGAGCTTGCGAATTACGAGTAATATCGACATATTTGATATGATGTTCAGTCCGTTGCTGTCTGTGGCAGTTAAATTTTTTTGTCAGTTCTTGATCGGTGAAAGTTACGTATATCAGTGCATTCCCCAGTGAATAAAATCTTCATAGGTAAGATTACTGATGTAAATTCATATTCATCATGAAATTTGATCTATTGGAACTGCATTATGAGGTGAAGATGTAGAAAAACAAACTATTATTTTGAGGTTAGATCGAAATGGTTGCGATTGGATTTTTTGGTACAGTGGTCACTTTCCGATTGGGAACAGTGGCCACTGGTTCTCAAATATAAAACAGTGGCCACTGTTCCCCTACATTCAATTTTTCATTACAGATAGTGATCATGCCTCGTCCAACACCGAAAAATCCTGGTTCAATTGGGAAAGTCCCTTCAGAAACTATGAAAAATGCACTTTGTAGTATAAGAGACCATGGACTTTCTGTGAAAACAGCTGCAATAAGATACAATATTCCTAGAACTACTCTCAGAAGATATGTTACGAAATTTCAAGAAATTGATGATTTAGCGAATGTTACTACAGGATTAACTCCAAATTATGCAGTTAACCGTATATTCTCAACTGCAGAAGAACAAGAGCTGTGTAATTATCTCCAAATTTGTGCAAAATTGCATCATGGACTAACACCTAAGAATATCCGAAAATTTGCATTTTCATTGGCAGTGGCAAACAACAAACGATTCCCGCAGTCTTGGCAAGAAAAGCAAATGGCGGGAAAATATTGGATGACCAATTATCTGAAAAGATATCCACTCTCTATTCGAAGAGCTGAAGCTACTTCTTTAGGACGTGCTATGGGTTTCAATAGACCAGTTGTTCAGAAGTTTTTTCAGAACCTCGAGCAAGTTCTTGATAAATATCATTTTAGGTCTGATAGAATATATAATGTCGATGAAACAGCTCTCACCACAGTTCAAGAGGCAGGAAAAGTGGTTGCAATGAAAGGACAGCGACAAGTTGGTCAGATAACGTCGAGTGAAAGAGGGACCCTTGTGACGATGTGTGGTGCAATTAATGCAGATGGCAATAATATACCACCTTTATTGATATTTCCGAGGAAATTCTTCAAAGACCATATGACGAAAGGAGCGCCAAATGGAACCTTAGGTGTGGCATCACCCTCAGGTTGGATGACGTCGGAAATATTCGTTCGGTGGCTGCACCATTTCATATCCTATACTCAACCAACACAAGAATTACCAGTTCTTCTCATAATGGACAACCATATCAGCCACATTTCCTACACAATAATAAAAATGGCTCGAGAAAATAATATAACTTTGCTCACATTACCTCCTCATACAAGCCATAAGCTACAGCCACTGGACAGAACAGTTTATGGTCCACTGAAATCGCACTATAACAGGGCGTGCCATAATTGGCTGATGAACCACCCTGGTCAGCGCATTACAATATATGACATTGCTGAGATTCTGGGCGAAATCTACACTACAGCATTCTCAACAAATAATTGTTCATCAGGATTCAAGGTCACGGGAATTCAGCCATACAATCCCAACATTTTCATCGATGATGATTTTATGGCAGCCCAAGTTACAGACATGCCTCTAGAACAAAGCCGTGGAGATGAAGATGCGACTTCGAGCCGAAATCCTCCTATAATTGCACCACAATTACAACATCTAGGTGATAAATTCGATCAAGAAGCGGGTCCGAGCTGTAGAAATCCACAAACTAACGATAAAAATGACAGTTCACCAATTCATCAAACCACTTTCAGCCCTGAGGCTCTGAGGCCATTCCCAAAAGTGACAAATGATAATAAGGTGAAAGGAAACAAAAGACAAACAAAATCTACAGAGATATTGACCTACACACCAAATTTCAGGGATGTCGAAGAGCAAGAGCTTCAGAAAAAATCTAGAAAACTGAAATTGGATAAATCCAAGTCCACCAAGAGAAAACTAAATAGTTCCGATACAGATATCATCACTACAAAAACACTTACTCTAGGAAATGACGAAAGTAGTCATTCTGAGTCTATTTCATCTAGTGCCGAAAGTTTGCAGCTGACTGATTCTGACGATATTGATTGGGCTGAAGAACCTGCAGATCATGATGAGGAGGTTGAAATTTCAGTTGGGAGTTTCATTTTAGTGAAATTTCTCACGAAGAAGCAAGTTAAATATTGTGTAGGTCGAGTGGAACAAATCGATAAAAAAAATGAGGAATTTATCGTCAATTTCCTACGTAAGAGACAAGAAAACAGGTTTTCATTTCCTGACGTCCCAGATCAGTCAACTATTATTATGGAGGATGTCGTGATGCTGTTACCAACTCCAATATCAACAGGAGGAACCGCCAGAGTTCAACGTTCTCATAAGTTTTCAACAGACCTGACCAGTTATAACATGTATTAGGTTCATCCACAATTGACTCACGTTGTATTGAGATATTTTGTTCAATAAATATATGTTTCTAGTGTATATTGACTTTATGGCCACTGTACCATTCGTTTCTGGCCACTGTACCAGACTAATTGGGAACAGTGGCCAAAAACCAAATATTTTTCCAAAAGCCGTCCAACTGAACATTTTGAATTTTCTTTATAAAAAATGATTATTCCGCTCTTCTAAATCTATTTTCACTTCTATTGATCCAATTCAAACACTGCAAAGATTTCTGATTTCCCAGATATCCTGATATATGAAAAAGGGTGGCCACTGTTGGCGGACCTCCCCTACAGATTTGGTGAGTGCCTGTTTTTTTGAGTATTTGGAGCTTCATTTACTGAAGCATCCATCACTGTTGCAGCCATGGGCTGTGGCTTATCATTTATACTTTTATCAATAACATCTTGGAGTGCAGCGTTTTCCTGATGTATCTCACCGACAACTTCAACTATCTGGTAACTTATTGCTGAAAAAGTGATAGATTGAAGTAATAATAAATCAACCTGAAACTTCGATTTTTTATGAGAATTATCACTCACTTTGGTTATTATACCACAAAATTTCCCCATCATCTGTCTGCATAAGTTCTTCCATTTCCAGTCCTGATTCGATCTGGGTGTTTGCAAATTTTGTTGAAATTTGGTATAAAAAATTAATCGTGTGACGAAATTTGATCTTTCTTCAATCTGATTTCATTTTTTGACAACTGTCAGCAGTCATTCCGCGTCATTCCTTGTAGTGATACGAGGTGGAAAGTAGCAACTGGAATCAGAAGAGTTGCAAATAAAACGACTCATTATAGTGATTCCGGTGGCGGAATCGGATGAATAAAACGCAGCAAATGTGCTTTCCATCTATTGCACCAATATAATTTGGTATACATTCAGGGGCGGATGGGCCGGCTGGGCACTCGGGAAATTTCCCGAAGGGCCGGTTGCTTTCGTGCCGGTTCGGTCCAAGTCAAAAAAGAATCATCTTCGATTCCTGTTGGCTGTCACCTGTGGCCGGACACGAGACCTGCCCCGCGATTTTGCTTCCAGCAATACGCTCCGGCCCGTCCACAATTCAAAAACAGCATGGGAAAACCATCTTTTATCTTCCTCTTCTCCACGTCATCTGCGCCAAGCTTACCTATCTTTCTTTCACAATAATTGATTGTTGAACGGGCCGGGGTCTAGTACAAATCCGAACGAACGCGTGAGGGAGGGAATTTTCATGCAGTTGAAATTATTATTTAACACAAAGCGGTTGTGCTGTCTCTTGGCAATTATTGTGGATTGTGGTGTTGTTTGTAGTTGCAGTATTGGTTCCAATTCCTCAGGAAAAATGGATACAAATAAAATTGGTGACAAAATGAAAATTTGTTCGAAGTCTAAACCCAAAGGAGGAGCTGAAAAGCAAAGAGAGCGGAAAAAACGTAAACTGGCTGAAGAAGCGAGAAGTTGCCACTCGCTGGAGAGTATGTTCCCCAAACCCGTGAAACCCGTTACAGAGGAACGTAATTTGTCTAGCTCAAGCGAAATTGTGACCGTGTTAGATCATTCTGAGCACTCATCCCAAACTGAAATTCCCCACCCTTCTACTAGTGCTTCTGATGTCAATCCAAACGAAAATATCACTATTGAAGCTGCGACTTCCCAAGAATTTATAGACTGTGATGCAAGCGAATATGACTTCTTCCAACGACCGGCTGATAATGAACTAATTTATTTTTTCGAAAAACATCCACAAATTCCATCAAATCAGTTCATACCTTTTAAAGTCCAAAAGGCATTTGAACGTGAAAATCATTCTCGTAGACAGTGGTTAACCTATAGTTTTACAAAAAAGGCATTATTTTGTTCCGTGTGTTTAGCCTTTGATGAACGACAGCTGAGCAGCTTTAATTCTAGTGGCATGTGTGAGTGGAGGCATGTCTATCAAAGAATAAGTGAACATGAGAAAACATCAACCCATGAAAAGTGCTGTGAAGCATATTTCATGTTCACGAAAAATAAGAGTGTCGACTAATTATTATTCAGTGAACATATTGAGAAACATTCTGAGAAAGTTATCAACAATCGCCAGATAATTGACCGAATTATAAACATTTTGAAGGTAATTGGCAGAAGATGTCTTTCATACAGAGGACATTTAAATGAAGCTGCCTATTCGTTAGACAACGAAGAGATTGACCACGGAAATTTCCTAGAAATTTTAATGTTGTTGTCAAAATACGACGTAATTTTGAAAGAACATATGAATAAAATTATCGAGCAGAGTAAAAGAATAAAGGAGAGCGGTGCCAAACAAAGAACAGGTACTTTCACAACATTTATTTCAAAGACTATCCTGAATAAAATAATTTCAATAATAACCAACATGATGAAGAAAATCATATCTTCAGAAATAAAAGAAGCGAGAATGTTCTCGATAGAAATCGATACAACTCAGGATATCACTGTGAGAAACCAATGTTCAGTTATCATAAGGTAGATTACAGATTTCCTTCATTTTCTTGAAGCCCTAAAAAAATTATTGCAGATATGTGCACAGGGGCAAAGTTCAAGAAAGACTGGTTTCAGTTGTTCCTTGTCTTGACACTACCGGCCAAGGATTCCTGGAGACTGTTCTGAAAGTGTTCGAAGAAAATGGTTTGGATCCACAAAATTGCATTGCGAACGCTACTGACGGAGCCAGTAATATGCAGGGCCAGTTTAAAGATTTTTCCACTGAAATGATTAATGAAAACGAAGAGCACGTTCATATTTGGTGTTACAGTCACGTTTTGAATCTTGTGATAGGTGACATATTGAATATTAACATTAAGGCTGCTTCACTATTTACGCTACTTAATTCTATTGCTTCATTTTCCAAAGACTCTCATAAAATAATGGATATTTTTGATCTGACTGTGAACGATCCGAAACATAAGAGATTACAAAACATCGGGGAAACTCGTTGGTGGGCTAAAGAGGCGGCTTTGAGAAAAATTTTTGGTGAATATAATAAACCAGATACTGGTTCTGGCCTTTATGTTAGTCTTCTACATGTTTTATGCAAAATAGAAAATAACGAGAAAATCAAACCAAGCGCAAGGGCCAATGCTCTGTCTCTAAAGGAGGGTTTATTAAAGTACGAAAATTTGATAACCGCTCATATATTTTTGAAGGCCGCCAGTGCTTGTTTTCCCGGGCCGGTTTACCATGTCCCATCCGCCCCTGTATACATTCCATCTTTTATAGAGCCCTTCAGATATTTGCAACAAGTCTGCTGAGCTTCGTTGTTGGGGTAACACAATAGGTGCCAACACTTTCCATAGAACATCTTACGTTTCCTTCAATATACAGTTCACTGTGGTTTTACCATTGTTATTATTCCAGGCAAGCTCCTGCATGGAACATGCCTCTGATAAATAGCTGTTAATATAACCCTTAAACGTGAGAAATTCAGAAATTTCAGGTTACACTGTGCGAACGGTCAGCTCATATAGTCGGGGCAAATGGGTCGTGGTTCATTTACTTACCATATCATGTAACTTTGTCAAAAATATAACAATTAGCATAAGAAAGATAGTTCCACCAGATAAGATTTTATTTGGACGCCATCTACAGAAAATAAAGTTCAACAAACCTCTTTCTTGAGCCAATCCCTGTAGAAAGAAATTGTCTGTGCTGAAGGATAGGAAAACAAATCAAACAAATAAAATTTAGGTTCATTTACTGACTAAAAAGGGTATTCCAAGGAGTATCAAATCTGCATCACAAACATTTATAATATGTGTCACAAATAAATTTGACTGCACCCGAAATGCAACTAGGTGTGCATATTTATTATACAGAGTGTTAAATAAACGTTCTTCTATCAGTGAAACTTGACACAATGATCATCAGCTTTGAATAAATCTAATCAATGAAATCAATGGAATATTCCCCAGATATAATGCATTACACCTTCACAGATATAGGAATATTGAATAATGACTTATCAATTGTACTAGATTCCAAATTGTACTCGATTTTAGATCATGAGGGATTTGATAATAAATGTTTCAAACGATCAGTGAAAACTTTATAATATGCAGAGAATACCTTATGTCAGCAAGACTGTGAATAAGCCAGAAAATGTTGTTTGACCAGAGCTTATTGATATTTCCAGCTTCCAAATTACATCATGGTCAATTTCATTATCATTTTGGGCTCCAGGTTTCAGATTCCATGGGCATACGAGTCTGGTGAGACGTCAGGTGACCTATAAGTATGCCTAGTCCAGCCAGTACGTTGAATTTATGACAACAAGTTGGAAATTATCTATATCTTCTTGAAATTTACATCAATAGCTTTCCAGCGTTGACAGGAACAGTAAATCGGCTCTAAAAGCCAGGACAATCTTTCCATGAAGATTGTTTCCTCAAATCATCAGAAATGCTCACTCTTTCGAGTCCATAAAAAAGCATTTATCAGCAAAATTTACATAATCTTCCAAATCCAAAAAGTGAAGATTAAAAGTACAAGCAAAATGTAAAATAAAAGTAAAATAACAGTAAAATAACAGTCTGGCAGAACTATAACATAGGAAAAATAGAAAACATGTTATAATAACGTAACCTCAAGATGATGAAAGTTCACAAATTAATTTCCATGAATATGGACCAAATTCCATAAAAATAATAATTTCTATAAATCAAAAATATTCTCAATAATTGAATAGTTACCTCTAATTAGATGTTTCTTCACGAAAAATGGTGGATGATCAGAAATTTAATTAAGCGGACATCCACCTACGAGTTCATTCATCTGGAGGCCAGATGCAGAAATGAACGATTTTCAATTTCTCTTTCTCTTTTCTAGTTGGAAATTCAAATGTCCATGTCATGAAAGTCAAAAAATCATAGTAACCAAATAGCCAGATTCGATTCAACCGTTGCAATAACCGATATCAGGTCCAAATGAATAATCAATACAAATCAATACAGATCAATAACAATAAGAAAACGCTGACGGCCTACTACCTAGACATGCTAAGGATATAGAGAAGTTTATCAACCTTGATATGTTACTGTCGCGATCCTGCTCGTTGAAGGTCTGAACGCTGAACTACTCGTTACTGCTACATGGGACAAAGGAACAAAAGAAAAAGAAGAATTAAAATTACAATTTTGTACCTCAACAACTCGTTTGACATTTCATATGAATATTTTCAAAACAAACTGAAATAATGAACGTTCATCAAGTCAACAAAACATAACATGCAATTAAAATCAATTATTCAAAGAATATACAGGATGATCTAAGATGAATGCCAGTTACTCGTAGCTCCATGAAATCTGTAACAGAAAAGCTCAAAATATCCTACAAAAGGGAATGCAATAAGTTCTCAAGATACATTCAGTGAAAACCAGAGTTGTAGGTACTAATTACTCTGAAAAGGTCAGTTGAATACTTGGTACTATCAATATTTCCTAGAAAAAGTAACATTTACTAAAAGTGGATGTTACATTAAAAAACACTGATGTATGATGAAAAACAATAATATTCATCAATAAATGTACTCACAGCAAGGTGATAGCCAACCATTGTCCAGGTTCTATGGGCAGTTTTGTTGGGTCTCTTCTAATATGAGGATTCACAAGACTCAATAGATCTCAAGGAGACATCCTCGTATATTCGAAAAAAACTGTTCCCTATCGTGAGATTTCGCATACGACAACAAATTCTGATATATATTGGACTTTTTGTTTTTAATGTTTGAAGGACGAACCTTGAAACGTCTGTTTTTTTTTATGTGAAGCTACCATTGCAGTAGTCGTCATGAGCAACACCATTGATCTCAGCAGAATATTATTTTTGTCAATCATCTTCAATTTGAAATACAAACAAAATATAGGTCGCGTGCAAGAACTGTCAGATGACCGACCCTGGAGGCAAAATGAATTACATAACCTCACGCTTCTTGTATGTTTATATCTGTCATAGATAAACTACATTGTTTTTTGGAACATTTTCACTGCATTTGAGAGATAATTCTGAAAAATGGACCTGACAACATATTGTTCAAGTTTAGATGATGTTCATCGCCAACGATATGTCGAGAAAATGTCAGTGTTGGGCATTGACCCTTATCTCTTCATGATGGAAGAATTGTCGGCAGACATTTCCATCTTTCCCCAAATTATGTATCCAGACATCGTCAACTATTTGGTTACTACAAAAAGTGCTTTCACTATGACCGAGATGAAAGCATATAAAAGCTTGGAGGCTTACAATCTAGCCATTTGTGGATGGGTGAAAAAAATATGTGTGGAACATATTAATTCTCATATTCTAGTTATTGGAAAGGTACAATAGACATATTCAGAGAAGAACATAGAACTTTTACCTATATAATTTTTCAGGTCATGCATTCACAAAGACTTAATGATAAATTATTAACTCCATGGATTATTTTTCTGGGAGATGGAACCATTCTAAGTGCTCACTGTGATTGTGTTGCTGGCTTAGGAGAGGTTTGCACTCATGTAGCTGCAGTTTTATTTTTTATTGATGATGCCATATTCGTAAACGGGAGAATGTAACAAGAACAGGTGTGAAAGCTTATTGGATGCCTCCATCAAATAAACCAGCTGAACCATGCCGTGTGTTGAACTTGAATCTTAATTGTGAATCCCAAGAAATTGAAACTCATGGAAGATGAACCTTTATACACCAGGAAGGCACCATTGGATATATCTTCCATTACAAAGGAACAGAAAGATGAGTTACTGGGAAATTCAGCAGAGGCCAAAGGGGCAGCTCTTCATTCCATTACCAAACCATTTTCTGAATCATTGTTGGATGACCTTAGATGTGAACAGCAGAAGTTCATGATCATGAACTTATATACCCAGATAGCACCAGATATTCATAGAATGTTCTGTCAGTGTTCGATTTGGAAGATATATATCCAGATATTATATAGATGTCCTGAATATATCCAGAATATCTATAGATATTTATATATTATTCCATTTCGAATATTCATCGTAGGTTCAGTTTCGTATATCCACAGATTATTCGATTGAGAATATTCTTAACGCATTGTTCTATGGATAATTCATGATTATTTATTCTGGATCAAAATCATTCCGTATCGAATATTCATTGCATGTTCGGTTTTGAATCTCCAAAAGTTATTATATTGAGAACATTTCAAATCTATCAATGATTTTTTGTTTTGGAATCGAAAATAGGTTGGTGATAATTCGTTTTTTTCTTCTGTAGGTTCATCAGTTTCGATATATTTACAGATTTGATTGAGATCATTCTATTTCAAATTTCTAATGTCTACTTTCATTATATTGAAAATATCGCAAAATTGAAGTATTTCTGGAATAATTAAAAAATGTTACAACATGAAGTCAATTTCAACACTTGCACTTGTCGAACTTCCCGTAAATATTAACCTGTCAATCTAACTCGAGGTACCGTGTACCGAGGCTAGGGTAAGGACCCTTAGATCATACAGGATCTGTATGATCTAAGTAAGGACCACACGGACCCTCGGAGAGAGGCTAAATGAAAGAGTCAAGAAGATGGCGGCGATACGACAACATTAGCGTATACACTATACACACTACACAATCCTGTTTGTAGTTCAAGAGGTTCAAGTAGGTATGAAATTTCAAGCAATAATGATTGATAATGAAGCAATCTATGTGAGGTTCTGTTATCGTAGTCGTAGGTGAGTATAATCATCTCAATTGCAACAATAGTGAAGCTTTCTTTATTGTTATAAGGTATACCTCATTGTGTTGAATTGTAAGCATCTCAGGTGCATCAACAATATAACCGATATCACCTCTCATTTCAGGAAATTGAGGGTAAGACATTCTAAGCCTCTAATATAGGTATACTCAAATAATGAATGATTTCTGGTGAAAATGGGTGTGGTGCCGTTGGTGATGAGTTATTTATGTACAATATAATGAGGATATGGTACCTACCTATTTTTATGCTGTAGGTACGAACATCACACAAAATTAAACATACTGGGACTATATACCAGCAGACCCTGAAAGAAATACCATACAGGAACAGATCCTCTCAAAATCCTCGAATTCCTAATAGAATTGAAGCTTGAGGGGCTGCTATAAACAAGAAGACCTAGAGATAGTAAAAGAGAAGATGAGGTACAATAAATCTAATCAGGTCAATACCAATTAGGTTAGGTTCATTTTTATACTAAGCTATTATAGCATACCTACTAACTATAACATATACATATTATTTTTCCAGTGAAACAATATGGTGATACTCCAATGCATGATGAGAACATGCCTACCTACCTATTTATGGAATAATTCAGAGATTGGCCAACAATTATTTTGAAGGTAAATTCAATGAAGTCATCCCTGAGGGGTATTTCTAAACTATAATATATACAGAGTGCCTACTTAAGTTGGCTACATATGGGGCACTTTTTTTATTATCAATTTCACGAAAAAAATTATTATTCCCCATAAAAAGTTCTGCATGGCCCAAAACGTACAATGCAAATATCAGATATCTGATTTTTCCAGTCGTATACTAGGTATGTCTAAAACAATCAAATTTTGTTCAAGAATAAAGTACCTTTATTTTTGACAATATTGAAAAGTATTATGGAGAGAAGTTTACTGCAATTGGAAACTAGGTTCAAATATCTAATCACATCTACCTATGATGAAAAGCAGGTTTTACTATTTTTTTTTTTCAATTTCTGATCAATTCACATGGAAAACTTTTTGATCTTATCAATTTTGAGGAAAAATGTTCTTTTTCATAAATAGGTCTGCTAGGCCTAAAACCAAGAATTCAAATTGTTTTTTTTTTCAGTCTTCTTAACATGCAGAAAAAAAAGGTACTTATTTCCTCTTGAATAGAATAGATGTTTTTTTGACATACCTACCTCATATAAAACTGAAAAAAAAACATATCTTATGATCACATTTTTGGTGTCAGCCCATCCAGCATGTTTTATGAAATATAACTCCATATTATAATAAAAGAGTTTCTCTTTATATGTAGCCAACTCAAGTAGACATAGGTACTTTATATAATTGTCATAGATAAACTGATATGTACATGAAAAACATTTTTGTTCCAGATTCTGTTCTGAAAATGATGTATCTGTAGAGAAGTGATTAGTCTGGATCTATACTTACCAACTTGGTGAAATGAGGATATTGATAATGAAACTCAGATGTACTTTCATACAAGTGTCCAGTGTAATAAAATCTCATCAGGTGAGTTATTTAAAGTTGCGAAAATGACTTTCTGAATAAATGTTACCTGATACATTTTCTCAATTTCTTTTCAGGTTATACTGAATAGCATCTGGGATTATAATATGTTTGATAATTTCAGGGATGGCCAGAAAGTCGTGATCGAAGAACTGAGGCTATAATCACCATACAAATCATGAATTTGTCAGATATTGTTGTATAGACAGACCTTCGAATAATAAAATATTTCCAGAGCAAGAATATTTTCTGAATCAAAATTGAAACCTCAGAATATTCTATGGATACCTACAGAATATTCAATGATTACTATTGGATGATCGATTTGGAATAATCCATAGATAGTAGAAATATTTGATGGAAAGATATTCCAAAGGTATCCCATGAATATTCTGGATTATCCAATGAATATTCTTGTCGGAATATCTATAGAATATTTGAAAAGATTCCCATTTCCATGGTCCATAGAATATTCTGAAAAGAATATAAATATTTAAAGTGGGTCTAGAGAATATTCGAACATCCGAAACGGAATATTCTTAGGATGTCCATAAATTATCTAGTGCTATCTGGGTAGGGATGCCTATAAAAATTCTACTCTGTCAGAGCTCCAGAAAATGGGTATGATTGCATTCATTTATTTTCATTTGGAATATTATTTAAATATTTTTTATGTGGTGATGTTGATATATCTTTTGTCATGGTGACGTCACAAGCGACGTCTGCCATATATTAGTCACCAATGTAAACTATTTGTCACATTTGTCACAAGTCATACAAATGTCATGTCCCATGTCGACTGTCGAAATAAAGCACTTGTCAATCGCCATTCTGCCTATCAATGAGACTTGCAAAACCGATCCCGGATATTTTAACAAAGTAACATATAACATGGCGCAGTCTTAGCAATCGACGCTCCAAAAATAAGAATCGACCATCATCCATGTAGTCCAGCGGAAATTTGGTGTTTTTCCGACGACAAATGGTGAGAAATGTAACCTAACCACACTTTCGACAAATATCACGCCAGGCCAAAAAGACAGTCTGGAGAGTCTTTGGACGTAAAATTCATTACCAACATCCTTTGAACTGCATATGAGCCTCCTGGTCCGCTATAATGGAATTTCGAGGTGTTCAGCCGATGATAATGTCCGGCAACCTTTCCGAGAATTGGAAATTCTGGAGACAGCGGTTCGAGACTTATCTGATAGCAACGGAGATATGTAAAAAGGAGGAGAAGACCCAGTGTGCCCAGCTTCTTACGCTGATTGGTGATGAAGGCATGCGTATTTTTAATACATTCGAACTTTCAAACGAAGAAAAAGACAAAATCAAGGTCTTAATCAAGAAATTCGATGAGCATTTCAATCCAAAACGCAACCTTACCTATGAACGACACAAATTTTTAACTTCAAAGCAGTTGGATGGACAGACTATTGAGCAATACATAACGGAACTCAAGAATCTTTCCCTTTCCTGTGAGTTTAACGATTTGAGAGAGAGCCTTGTCAGAGATATCCTTATCTGCGGGGTAAAATCAGATCGCCTAAGGGAGAAACTGTTGCAGACTGACTGCGAGAGACTGGAAGAAGCAATCAAAATTTGTGTTACGAGCGAGAGTGTCAAGGAGAAGAATAAAATAATTTCCAATGGTTCAGGTAGTACCTTCACAGAACAGGTAGATCAGGTCAAAAAAGGGAGGTATTGTAACAAAAACTTCAAAAAACAGTTTAGAAAGAGTAATTTTGATAACTCCAATTACAAAAAGAGTAATTTTCAATGTACAAGATGCACTTATAAACATGAAAAGGGCAAATGTCCAGCTTATGGCAAGGTCTGTAATATATGTCAAGGTAAAAATCATTTCAGTTCAAGTTGTTTTAAAAATAAAAAACCCAATGTGAGGAAAATACATGCCATAGACAATGACTCTGATGCCAACTCAGATGATTCCTTGGATTTTATGTTTTTAGATAAGATTGATGCAGTTGATGGAAGGGGCAACAGCTGTGGGGAGTCATGGTCAGTAGAACTATTAGTAGAAGGCAATCCAATCTCTATGAAAATTGACTCAGGTGCAATGGTCAATGTCATACCTGAACAGGCTCTTAGAAGGATAGATTTTAACTTTGATAAAGTTTGCAAAACAAAGGTGAAACTCAATTCATATACCAATAATGAATTGAATGTCCTAGGTGAGTGTAATCTGCATGTAAAATACAAAAATGAAAACTTCAATCTGGTATTCTTTGTGGTCAAAACAGACAGTTGTCCAATTTTGGGTCTGAATTCTTGTATCGAGCTCAATTTAATACAAAGGATCAATAATATCCAAGCAATTGACAGCACTTCTTCTGTTTTGAACAAGTATAGGCATCTTTTTAAGGGTATAGGTTGTCTTGACAGATCATACAAAATTGAACTCAAAGAAAATGCAAAGCCAGTAGTTCATGCCACAAGAACAGTACCATTTGCCATTAGGGAAGATCTCAAAAAAGCTTTGGACAAATTAGAACAAGACGAAATCATTGAAAAAGCAACAGATGGCGCTGAGTGGATTCATCCACTGGTTATTGTAAGAAAAAAGACAGGTCAACTTAGGTTGTGCATAGACCCCAAGGATCTGAATGTCCAGGTGAAACGTCACTATTTGAACCTTCCCACCTTAGAGACTCTAACTGAAGAATTTTCTGGGTGCCAATTTTTCAGTACTTTAGATTGTACCCAAGGGTTTTTACAGGTACCTTTAGACCCTGAGAGTTCAAAAATATGCACTTTTTCTACTATTTTTGGTAGATATCGCTTTAAAAGATTACCATATGGCTTAACTAGTGCTCCGGAAGTATTCCAGGAGAGAATGCAAAAAATTTTTGGTGATATTAAGGGGGTTAAAGTTTTCATAGACGACCTAATAGTGGGTGCCATCAATAAAGAAGATCATGATGATAAATTAAAGGAGGTTTTCAAGCGGGCTGAAAAATATAATTTAAGATTCAATAAAGACAAGTGCAGGTTTGGTTTAAATGAAGTAAAGTACATGGGAGTTATCATATCTAAAGAAGGGCTTAAACCAGATGAGTCAAAAGTGGAGGCTTTGAAAAACATGCCTCACCCAAAGGACGTATCTGACATTCAAAGATTTTTGGGTGTTCTGACGTACCTAGGTCGCTTTATTCCAAATTTAAGTGAAAAGACAGCACCTCTCAGAGAGCTAATTAAAAAAGATAGAGTTTTTGAATGGGGGGACACGCAAGAAAAAGCATTTGTTGAACTCAAAAATATCCTCTGTGAATGTCCTTGTTTGAAATATTTTGACATAAATAAACAGGTAACTATATCTGTCGATAGTTCTAAAAGTGGCATGGGTGCTGTGCTTCTGCAGGAAGGTTTACCATGCGCACATGCATCTCGGGCATTTACTGAAACACAAACAAGGTATTCACAAATCGAGAAGGAGTTGCTGGCAGTATGGTTTGGAGTCACTCATTATTCACAATTTGTACTTTTTTCAAAACATTTCATAGTGGAAACTGACCACAAACCTCTTTTGAGTATTATAAAAAAACCCATTAACTCATGCCCTCCTAGGCTCCAGAGAATTATGATGCAATTACGCAAGTATGATTTTGATCTGGTATACAAACCAGGAAAGGAGTTAGTTCTTGCAGATGCACTCTCCAGAGCTTATGAGAGCAAAATATTTGATGAAAATATTGATTTTGATATGGAATCTCAAGTATGTCTCATAGAAATGAACCTAAATACCACTGAGGAAAAAAGAGATGAAATTATCAGAGAAACTGAAAAAGACGATATTTTGCAAAACTTGAAAACTCAAATATTAAAGGGTTGGCCTAATGAAATCAACAAGGTACCAGAAAACATCAGAATTTTCTTTAAATTTAAACATGAGATCACAGAAGCAAAAGGGTTACTATACAGGGATACCAGATTGATTGTTCCTTGCAGTTTGAGAAGAGAAATCTTGAATAAATTGCATCTCAACAGCCATCAGGGCATTCAGAAAACAATTCAAAGAGCAAATCTGTCCTTTTACTGGCCAGGTATGAATAAGCAAATACAGGACATGATTTTGACCTGCAACATTTGTTTAACATTTGCAAATTCACAACAGCCTGAACCCATGATACTTAACACAGTTGAAAAATTGCCCTGGGCAAAGATTGCTTGCGACCTTTATCATTTATCAGGTCAGGTATATTTACTTATTGTGGATTATTACAGCAAGTTTTTTGAGGTAATAAATCTGAGGAGAGATCTAACAGCAGATAATGTGATTAGGAGTTTAAAATCCGTCTTTTCTAGACAAGGAATCCCGAAAAAAGTTATGACTGACAATGGGCCAGAATTCTCAAACCTCAAATTTAGAGAGTTTTCCAACCAATGGGAGTTTCAACACATAGTATTGTCACAACAAAAGGGTTGTGTTCCCACCATGTAACGATATAATAGATGGTTAAGCCATCCATATCGATTTATATCGATTTATATTAGTTATATATCAAAGGGGTTTATATGCTTGGCTTAATATTTTGCGAGAGGTATTATTCAAATATAGGCACTAATAGTTTAGGGGTAACTGAAAGTCCGAGACGACATTCAAACATAACAATATTTATAATAGCATGAAACATTATGGGTAGCGATAACAATTATGAATAAACAACAATGAATATAAAGACAGAATAACAACTTACATTATAACGACCATAACGACGAGCTCTTGTCAAGTCAAGAGTAGCCCCAGACCAGACTAACTTCGGAACCCTCAGATCCAATATTTATATACATCATTTTATTAGAAATGCACGTTTCTCATGAGAGTTCCTTGGTCAGTTTTTATAATTCAATGTCAACGGATGATTTGATTTACTTTATGTTTATAAAACCCTCATGGTTCGAAATAACTGATATACCGTATGTTCTACTCGTGACATGACCCCTCTCTCCGAGAAAACTGGACCCCAGTTTTTAAAATTACTACCTAACTTAAATATATCGAGGAGAACATTTAAAATTCATTTACATATACAAAAAATTTCAGAAAAAAAATATCCACAAACATTCAAAATTTAGTGTCTACAATGCACACTCACACCTTTACTTAGTCCAGCACTGGCTATTCAACTAAAGCATTTCAATGAGACTCTTCTCGGTGGGACTTCTGGCAGCTTGGGGGTAGGGAATGACGATTGGGCATGGCATCCTCCAATCGTCATGGGGATACCGGCAGGATCCTTTTGGGCTCGAAGGTATCCTTGTCCTGGGCATTGGGATGAGATTTCCTATGTCATTCGAGGTAGTTGGCAGCTGAACGAAGGGAACTGCTGGCTGCTTGGGGTAGCGAATGACGACTGATGGGCAGTTGTTGTCATGATGGCACAACATCCTGGTCCATTCGTCTCAATGAAGCTAGTAGACGTCCATGGGCGGCAACGACAAATTACCGTCATATCAGGGGCTGATCAGGAATCTCGTGGAATGATTTTCGTGGTCTCCCAACGTCAAATTTCTAGGAGCTATTCACAACTTGTAGCATTCCCACTTATTTCCTCTTCGTTCCTGGGCTACCCAGCTACCATCGAATCATGTTGTACAGTCAAACAGTCCTTGGTTTGTCCATGTTTGACCATTTGGCTGCATGGCTGCATCCCCCTGGGTGTCTGATTTCTTGATGACTGATGTATGCCAGTACTCAGTGTGCGTGCATTGTTTTGTATGATGCCGTGAATACATGCAAAAAAATTGTTTATCAAATACCTACGTTACTATTTACATTAAAATGGGGAATTCTTTTATTTAACTCGATTATTATCCAATGAATAGTTCAAATAACCTATACTAGAATATGATTAGCCTATTGTGAGATCTATCATATATATCTTCTTCATTCAAACTTCTTAAATATGAATCCTAGTTCGAGAATCTATCCTAATTTTTATTGATTTATATTATATACAATATTTAGATAATAGAAGTACTTCAATAACTTCATACATTTTTCGAGGAACCGATCACTCTAACTATTTTATTTCCAAAAAATCATAAATAACTATCTATTTTGAAACTTATCAATAATGTTCGGTTTTTATAATATAATATTTCAACCTTTCCTGTGTTATTTGGAGCATTATTCATTATTTTACCTAAGTGAATATTAAATGCTATATCAACAACATGCAACTTGAACCAAAGGTGTCAAGTTCATGATTATTTACATAGGCGAGTTCGAAGATGGCCGGCAATTTAATTTTATTACTACTAGTAACCTAGTAGTAGGCAATATTATAGAATATTAGGAATGGTAAACAGTTTCAGGGAAATTCGAACTGCTTCTTCCTTTCTGGGCAAAAAAAAATCATCTGATTGAATGAATAAATAAAAAATAAATTATGAGTTATAATATCTACTGGTTGATAAGTTGTGTTGTGGATGAGTTGTATCGTTGATGATTTCGGTCGTTGGTGAGTTGGGTAGTTGATGATCTGGGTCGTGGGTGATTCGTGTCGTTGCTGAGTTGGGTTTCGATAAAATAGGTATGTTGATGAGTTTGATCGTTGACCAGTTGTGTTGTTGATGAATCTGAGGTTGATAAAATGGAAACGTTGATGAATTTGGCCATCGATGACTAGGATATCGATAAAATTGGCAGACAATACCATCGAAGTCCATCACGCTGTTTGGGAGCAGGAAAAATGTACTGCCTACAACAGAGCCTTAGACACGTAAAAGTCGAATATCCTCGCTAATCAATAGCAATCAACTATCTCTCGTTTGTCGTCGAGTATATCTAGACAAAATAAGTCTGCTTATCTGTCCGCGGATAACTGGGACTTTTCACTATACTATCAAAATTGTCGAGGATTGAGAACAAAAATTGTTCAGCTTTTTAATGCATCCTATGTGAGTAAGTTTCCAGTTATTGGTCTCACTGATACATGGCTAGATTCCTCGATTGATAACTCTGAATGAATTTGTGATTCTTATAATGTATATCAAGCATCAAGCAGATAACAAGCATTCAAGATTGTCTCCGATTGTATGATGTAATGAAAACAAGCTACCCCTTAATCCTGATAAGTGCAATGTTTTATCATATACTTTGAAATCTTCACCCACATCTTATCCATATTCCATCGACAATACGACTCTGAAGAGATCTGTTGTGCTTATTGATCTAGGGGTAACTTTTGACCGCAAACTTACTTTCACTCCACAAATAGAGAATATGGTTTTCTGATTCGAAATAGTGTCACGAGTAGAACATACAGTATATTAGTAATTTGTAACCATGAGGGTTTTATAAACATAAAATTATTCAAATCATCAATTGACATTGAACTATGAAAACTGACCAAGGAACTCTCATGAGAAACGTGCAAATCTAATAAAATGATGCATATAAATATTGGATATGAGGGTTCCGAAGTTAGTCTGGTCTGGGGCTACTCTTGACTTGACAAGAGCTCGTCGTAATGGTCATTATAATGTAAGTTGTTATTAGGTCTTTATATTCATTGTTGTTTATTCATATTTATAATTACTTCACCCATTATGTTTCATGCTATAATAAATATTGTTATGTTTGAATATATTCTCATACTTTCAGTTACCCCTAAACTATTAGTGCCTATTCAAATATTACCTCTCGCAAAATATTAAGCCAAGCAAACCCCTTATAAATCGATATGAATCGATATGAATGGAGGAAACATCTTTTATGTTGTGACATGGTGGAAGTACCAATCCTATTATATCGTGACAGTATCTTCACCACGTTACCCACAGAGCAACGGACAGGTAGAGAGGTATGTCCAAATAATAAAAAAAACACTGAAAAAAGCAGTTTTTGACAATCAAGATCCACACCTTGCTTTGTTGAATTTAAGAAATACCCCAGTGGATGGAAAACACTCTCCAGCAGTCATATTATACAACAGACAGCTTAGGGATTTATTACCGAATGTCAACAGAAAGTTCATTAAAAATAACTTGGATAGAAAATCTTATAACAATTTCATTGATCAGTCTAAGCAGAAAGAGAAACAGATTTATGACACAAAGACAAAACCCCTATCAAGTTTGAAAAATAAAACGCGAGTGAAAGTACAGTTGAAGCCAGGTGATATCTGGACAGACGCTACAGTCATAAAAAGAGTTGGCATACGAGCATACAAAATCCAGCTTGATAGTGGTTCGGTTCTTATACGAAACAGGAAATTTATAAAAGATTGTAGTTTTCTTGATAACAGGGAGAAGTTTGATCAGAAACGAAAAGTTCCACCCAGTGTATGTCAAAAATCAACGTCAGAACATTACCAAACATCTCAAAACATCAGGGTTTGCGAAAATACACAACAGGAGGAATTTTTCGTGCCTGAAGATATGGCAGGAAATGACAATATCTCAGAAACAGATAGCACTATTAACGAAGACAATTCCTATGCAGGAAGCAAAAGAGAAGAAAAGTTAGAGAGTCAACTTTCGAACGAGACTGCTGTCGAAAAGGACAACTCAGTATTGACAAACTGTAAATATCCTATTAAAACTGTCAAGGAAGTACCGCATACCAGTACTTTGTCTCTTACCAGAACGTCACGATCTGGAAGAACAATAAAAGAACCTTGTAGGTACTCCGACTATGTTGTTGGTCTACAAGAAATTGATCATATAAGCAAGTCGACATAAGAAGTCATTATTTAATAATACAAATTATAAAATCAAAATAACGCAATTAGTTAATTAATACACAAATTCCAATAGAATATTCTCTAACTTTTCTACTATTCTGCTATACGGATGTGCCATACACATGGTTATTTCCCATACCAATATAGAAAGACAAGTAATGTATGTTTGTGATAAAGACAAAATGTCTCATTGTTTTATACCTTAAATGTTGTAACGTAATCTATACACATTGACTGACAAGTGGTAACAAGTTGAATTCATCTCTGTGGAAAAAAAAAAGAGGTAGGCAACTTTCAATAGAAAAATAAATTATTGCAAATGTAACGAAATTAAAGTTAAGCAGCACATTCAAATCTTAGGTAATATTTCTTTCTGTAATCATTGAGAGCCATTGGGTTCACAATAGTAGTTATAGATGTTATTTACATACATAATGTAACAGCTGTTGTATTCTTAGAATATTCATTCAAAAGGTTATTACTAGGGGAAAAATTATGTAACACTCAAAGTTGTAATCTGACAGGTTTATTTTGATCACAGTATAGTATAAATCATTGTATCTAAAAAATTGTACACACAAATAGGTACCAAGTTATAAGATGTATGTATGTAGTGGAAAGGACAACCTTTTCACATTTGAAACGATTTTGCAAATGAATATTACCTTTGAAAAAGGGAGATGTCATGGTGACGTCACAAGCGACGTCTGCCATATATTAGTCACCAATGTAAACTATTTGTCACATTTGTCACAAGTCATACAAATGTCATGTCCCATGTCGACTGTCGAAATAAAGCACTTGTCAATCGCCATTCTGCCTATCAATGAGACTTCCAAAACCGATCCCGGATATTTTAACAAAGTAACATATAACATCTTTAACATATGAAGAGTGTAAGCAAATTGGAAGAGAGACTAGAGAACAATCAAAATCAAAATCCTGGTACAATTATAGGGCAGGAAGGGTAACAGCTTCCAATTTCAAAAAATGCTGTAGAACTAAAATTGACAAACCTTCTATATCTCTCATGAAATCTATATGTTATTCAGTGACTTATAGATATAAAATCAAAGCTTTGGATTATGGGTGCCAACTAGAGAGTGTTGCTAAGGAAGATTTACTGAAAGAGCTATAAAAAACATATGGGAATGTTGAAAACGATCCTATTGGACTTTTCATAAATCCAAAATACCCCTATTCTGGAGCATCCCCAGATGGGCTGGTGACATGTGATTGCTGTGGTACTTATATCATTGAAGTTAAATGTCCCTACTGTGCTAGATTTACTGGTGTCACTGATTTGATCAGGAAGGAAACTTACATGATTCAGAGCGATGGAAAATTTTCACTTAAGGAAGACCATGAATACTATTACCAGGTGCAAATGCAGATGGCTCTAACAGGTTTAGAAAATTGTTATTTCATTGCATGGAGCAAGAAAGATTTTGCCTATTATGTGGTTCCTTTTGATCAGCAGTTTTGGGAAAGAGAGAAAGATAAGGCACAGTTATTTTTCAACAAAGTCATTTTACCAGAAGCCCTTGAAAAATTTTATACAAGAACAGAGCCAGAACCTGTTTTAGACACAACACCTATTTAAGACCCAACACCCCTTTTAGACCCAACACCTATTCTAGACCCAACACAGACAGACCTCATTTTAGACCCAACACAGTCAGAACCAGATTTAGAATTGACACACCCAGGACCTAGCAAACCTCCTTTATATTGCTTATGCCAACAGGAAGATGACAAAAATAATCCCATGATTGCATGTGAGTCTGGATATTGTGCAATTGCCACTTCAACTGTGTAGGATTGATGGATATTTCAGTTGGATTATGGATTTGTGATTTATGCAGGACCTAAAATGTCATAGGTATTCTGGAACTGCCCTAGAGGAGAATGAAGCAATTGAATTTGAAATAATAAATACATATAGGAACTTCTTCATATTTTTTAGGAATTGATTATGCTTATGGAAGCCATCAAAATGAAGGGAAAACCTTTTCAAAGTTGAATTCAACAAAGGTCACTTGTGACAGTCACAACAGCAAAGGACACTATTATAAAATAGGAAGTTTCATCAAGAAATTATTTCAATTTTCTGATTAACCTGTCTGTGGGATTATTGTTTCAGATGAGACCTACATCAGGGACAGTCTACAAATTGCTGATGGGGTCCACTTCAAGCAGATACTTCTGAGAAGTTCAAATTTATTCACATTATATTTTGTTCCATCAACATTAGGCGATATTCTTATTGAAATGAATTGTAAGTACTTCTAGTGGGTCATGAGTTTTTGTGGGTTTTCCTCATGATATTATATTGAGAATATGAAAATGAGAACTTCTCTTACATATTTTATTACTCTCAATATAAGCATATGCACCACTATTCCTTTCCCACAGAAAAAATGAATTAAGTATATTTTTCCCCAGTTATGCCTAATCATTGAATACCTACCTCCCAACCAAATAAAATACCTGTCAGGATTAAGTGTTTATTCATAGCTTGAAACAAAATTTCACCTCAACAATAATAAGATATTTTGAAAATCAAAACATTGAAAAAAAACTTTACAGTAAAAGTAATATCTGAATAAATTCAAATAAAATTCAGAGAAATGAATAACTTAAATGATCTCCAAAAATTATATATCTGCTAACCTCTGGACATATATGTTTGTTTTCATCTGTTTGTTTCAAAATTCAGATGTTTATTTTATTTGATAAAATATATATATACAACATAACATATATACAGACAGCATATATACAACAATATATATATTTATGCAACACGAACTATATATACAACACAACATATATAGAACATAACATATATATGCAACTGTGATACAATTAGGAAATAACCCAGCAAACATTGAACTAGCGGGAGAAGTCCGGCCTAGTGCAAACTAGTCTGGGAAAGTGACGATGTCGGGGTATTGGTAATGGGCCGATGATTTCCCTATGCCAAGTAACCATCAGTTAAAAATACGATGATGGCCTTGTGATGGTAAGATGTCTGGAACTAATTAAATACTATCGAGATCTGGCCCTTTGCTGGCCAATTTCATGTTCGCTACTCGTCCCCCTGGTGGATGTTCTGTGAACGTCTGCATCAACAATCAGCTGATCAATATAATATGTAACTAAGATGGCTGACTCTCGTGAGTGGTGATCGCGTACTAGTTTCTTTATGTCGAATCAATGTGGACCTCTCTTTCCTTGGTGGTTATTCATGATGGCAGGAGTATTCTCAATTGATAATAATTTAAGACAGATTCTCCAATAATGATGATATTGAGTAAGTATCAATCTACCTACATGGAGTTTCGAATTTCATTATCAAATGCATGTGTTTGGTATCTCGTAACCTCATATACCTAATGATCATGATAATTGGAGTTGGCTTTACTTCTCCGAAAGCAAATATAATTTTTAATTCGTTTGTTGCTATCAAAAGCAATATTAAGTTATGTGAACATGTCTCTATATAAAAGAACTGAATAACAATAAGGTTTCAGCTTCAGAAATACCTGTGCCAAGAAAATAATGAGAATCAAAAAGCTTCTTGTTATCACGTCATCAGACTATATTATCAAGTTATAAACTCATGCAACTCATAGGCCGCTAATATAAAACAAATGATGCATTTTGTATATTTCAGAAGTACCTCACAATGAAGAATCAACTTTGAAGGAATGCTACCCAATAAGATGTAGATACCACATACCAACCATAGTAAGCAGTCACTCCGAGAAGTTCATCGTTGAAGAACAGAGAGGTTAAGAAGATATCATTGTGTCATTCATAAAATTGTTTTCTTGAAATCTGGTATGTGTCTGATTTAGGATGATAGGGTTTTATTGTGTAATGAACAGGTACTAGAACCTTCAGATCCATTGGACCCCAAAAACCCCTACCCCTCCCCTACCTCGATAGTATGTAACTAATGCACTTAATTGGCCATTACAGTCCCATCATTTATGTATATGCTGGGCTTGCTATGGGAAACTGAATGGGTCGATTATGTTGTACTGGCCTTTTGCCGGGGAACTGAATATGATTGCTGGGTACCCAGCACTGGGACCAGCTGCCGGCCTCAGTGTACTGATATATAGAGCATATGGGACCATTAACTGGGCCGCTGATGTCAGGTATGGGAAAAATATATCAGGCCATTGATGCCCCATATCAAAATGTTTGCTGGGAATTCATGTGGAGAAATATGTTGAATTGAGAAAACCCAATCATGAATCTGTAATTAGAGGTCTGAAAAGCAAATTTCCATCCTCCAAATTTGGAACCCCTTGATTGGGTATGGAAATTTTGAAAAGGAATATTCTCATCGGTATATTATTAAAAACATGAAAATAATGAGAACACAGAGATACCTATTGAGAATTTACATTCTCTATTGACTCAATATAATAAAATTGGCTGTATGCCATGATGAACATTGATTTTCATATTTGTTGGGAATACACTGAAGAATTTCAAATAAAAAATCTGAAATTGAGAATTTGCACAATAATGGCTTTTCAATAAAAAAAACAACATCCGTTTCAAGAATTCAAATCATGAATAGATAATGTTTATTATATGTTAAGGAATTATCATGAATTATGATAGTGTAGGTACTAAGCAAATATTTCCTTTCATTTTTTTACTTTAAATCATTCTGTCTTCATTATTTTATACTATTCACATCATTGAGTCGAGTTATATAACATTATTCAACTATGGAATATCGATTGTATTCTAAGATTTGACTCAACATTATTTGCATTCAAGGAATTTGATTGTCTTGTTTCATAAGTATGGATTGTATTTTATTATTAATAGTATTATTACTGACAAAACAGATTCCTATAGTATAGCTTCTAAAAGATCTAAATTGAGAATGCACTTTTTTGTTTTATTTTGTAATGTCATTTAGTGGTCTGTCTCAAACGTGTAATATTCGAATTCACCCACATAGATAGGTGGTTATACTCAAAGACAAATATTAATACCCTTCAAGAATCTAACAGAGAAAATTTCCAATTAAATCAAATATCCAGTGATAGGATTGAGATTTTTCCTCAATAAATGTTTTGTCCAGGTTAATATTTCATAGATATAGACCTGAAAATCATGTACCTACATCAGTATATTCAATGGTTCTGTTATTGAATGAAAATGTATTTTAAATACACTTTTTTTTATATATATAAACAAATAAGAAGATTCACTGCAGTTGAGAGCTAGTTTATGAATTTTAAGCCAAGATGGTACTTTTTCAAATCACTTTCAATATCTTAAATAATGTCATTAGGATCCTGGACTTAAATATATTAATGTTATATCATCTGCAAATAACTTCAGTCTACCCATCAATTTCATATAGTTTATGAATTATGTAGAACAGTTCCTTGTGGTACACCACATGTTTATATATACCATTAATAACCATATTATGAAGGGTTCTTTGTAGTTTTATTCAGTTGCAGAGAGTATTCGAATTGAAAATGATGTTTATTCTGATCTGAAAATAGAGAATATATACTGTGAAATGTATGATCTAATCAAATGGAATTACTCCTGGACATAAATTCACAAATGCTGAACAAACAACCACAATTTTGTCAATCAGTGCATAATTTTCATCTCCTTTTTTTTTGAGAATGTATTGGAAACTCCTCCGACAAAATTCTGTATTTCCTCCTAAGGAGTCCAATTACCCTTTCCACATGAATTCGAACACTGGCAAGTTTTCTAGTGGTTTCAGTATCTACAGCGTTCAACTGCTTTCTCTTGTTTAAAAAAGAAGAATACTGAACTTCTGCACAATAGACATTAACAACATCATCAATAGTAAAACCTCTATCAGCTAGGACAAGGTCTCCTCTGATGAGAATCCTGAATCTATACTACAATGAATTTATCACTGGCCCGACCACCTTAAGCATTAGAAATGAAAATGATTACTCCTTAAGGGGATATGCCAATCAAAAATTTTATGGTATGGTGATGTTTGTAGTGAGACCGAGTCCTAGCTGAGGCTTCAGGATTTGAAGATTTCTGAATGGATACCTCAAAGCAGTCAATTATCACTGTGGTCCTATTGCTGAAAACATTTCCAAAACATTGAGGCATTAGAAGCTGCAAATCCTCTCTAGATGGCCAACTTACCAATGTCCTTAATATACCATATAAAATATTCATTACCTCCTCAAAGATTCTTGAAATGGTGGTTCTGTGACATTGAAATCTATGTGCAAGGTCTGAATATTGAAAGTTGAGTCAAAGCTTCATCAATGTGAGCAGTAGTTGTTGGAATTTTGATAACTTACTATTGACTAGATATGGTCCACAAATTTTGAAAATATTCTCTCCATACACAAATTGAGGAAATCCACTATAGTATAATACTGTATCATCATGTTTCCTCAAGTAACTCTCATCTAACTTGAGACAAATCAGCTCTTCTTCAACTTGTTTATCTGTGCTTGAGCTTTCAGGAGAGAAAACCCTGAATCTCCACCTTCCATCTCACATTCTTCAGCCTCTTCAATGTTGTTGTAATCAGATGTACTTGGGAAATCATGCTGTAATGAATCTAATGAATTAATAACTGGATGAATTGAACTTTGCTATGTAGTCTAAAAACAAATAAAGGCAAACAAATATCCACCCAGATGTTGGCTAATCCAAAATAGAATACCAAAAAAACCATGTGAAATGAGCTATGCTATGCAGTCTGAAAAAAAGTAAAGGCAAAAAAAATATCCACTCTGCTGTTGACCAATCTTCTATAGAATATCAAAAATTCATGTCTAGTACCTGGTTTTTGTTTTGTTAACTTTTATATACATCAGAAATTGGATCAGTATTACTTTGATCGACTCCATGTCTCATATTAATGGATGGTACCCAATCAGGATGAGTTTCATCATGTAAAGGAGCTGGTTCACCTGCAACAATCATTAAAATTGAATATTCCATAATTTGTAGGTATTTGGTTCCCAATGAATCCTAAAAAAAATATGAACAGAAATCCACTGTTTCAAATAGCATCAGTCAATATACAGATCACAGCTTGGAGAGAGTCAGACAATGATGGAAGTTCATTCTACTTTAAAATAAAATACTGGTGACCTGAAAACAAAATAAATTGAATCAAATCATATTATTCCATAATTCACCAGAGTGAAAATGTCTACAACACACACGACCATATTTCGTCAGCGTGTCAGACCAGTTCTCCCGTTTGATTGCACAAATCCAAGCTTCTTGCCTTCTTTTAGAAATTTCGCAGATCTTCTTATTGGTTCCTATCGCAGAAGGGATCCTCAAGAGAAATTACAAAATTCTAAACTGAAAACTGTGAGAATATGAGTGAGACTACAGTACTGTTAGCACGACTGTTAGATAACAATTTACTTAAAAAAACGTAATCCTTCATCTCTCGCTGCATTTCTTCTACATTGTGCAACGACACAACACGACGGCATGTTTGAATCAATAGATATACCAAAAACCACGATTCATTATCAAAGAATAATAAGTGACAACTATTTCCAATCTTTCCAACAAACAGTGTAGTATTAATCATTCCAGAATTACGTCATTTGACAGGTTGCTGAGGGGCAAACATTGTATTTTGTCAAGATCTGTCATAGAAAACCAGAATTAGTGAGATCGTTTTCCTTGGAATCCGAGTTGGAACCAGAAAGAATTTCATAATTTTGTTTGATGAAACTGTTATTATATTATGGATGTGGCAGAGGGACGGCATGGGCAGTGCTCATCAAAGGTAACCTAACAGATAGTTTGTGTGCCCCTCAAGAAACCATGTCAAAATCACGTGTTCTAGAATGATCAATATCTATGACAGATATAAACATACAAGAAGAGTGAGGTCATGTAATTTATTTTGCGTGCAAGAACTGTCAGATGACCGACGCTGGAGGCAAAACATTGAAACACAATGTCACTTTTCTTATTTGTTTACAAGTGATCGAAATAGTTTTCCACAATTATTTTGGCATATATGAATCGTATTTTTCCGCTATTCATCAATTCGCTCATGCCATCACATTGTGCTGTTGTTAAATGCGCAAACATTATGATTTAAAAGTAAGTACCTACTATAGTCACTCACATATGGTTTTAATTTTTGAAATTTGGTAATTTCTCTGATTTCTCATCGGAATTCCTTCTGCAATAGGAGCTAATAGAAATATACCTGAAATTTCTAGAATAATGCAAGAAGATTGGATTCATGCAATCAATCGGGAGGACTGGTCTGACATGCTGACGATCGTGTGTGTTGTAGATATTTTCAATCTATTAGCAGTATAAGCTTGTATTGCAGAAGTGGCAGAAGGCAGAAGGAATTTTAATAAGGAATGACAACATTGACAACATTTCATAATGATAGGTAACTATGTGAGATTACTATTTACCTGAAAAATCATATTCCCTAGCCTCTCGCTGCATTTTTTGTGCATTGTACAACAGCACAATGCGAAGGCATGCTTGAATTAATGAATAACGCAAGAAACACGATTCGTATGCCAAAATATTGTGAAAAACTATTTCAACCTTATGATTTCTTGTAAACAAATAAAAAAGTGAGGTTGTGTTTCAATAATTCACAGAAGAACGAGGTTGTGTTTCAATATTTTGCCTCCAGGGTCGGTCATCGTGCACGCGACCTATTGAAATTTGAAACACAAAAATTAGGTTAGACTTTTAGAATCGAGGTTAGAATAGTCGAACGTCAGAATTGATTCGATTGGGACATGCGCATTTTAGTTTTCCAAGTAAAATAAAATAAAAAGATGAAAGTTGCTCATTTTTCATTTTATTCTTATTCTTTTTTTCAACTTATTTCCTGTATGAACGGTTTCATGAAAATGCTCATGGTGAACTCTCTTATTTTATTTTATTTTTAGATTTTATTTTGTTTTATTTGCTGTATAAACTCCACTAAAATCAACGTAATTTGTTGAATGGAATTCATGAAATATGGAATATTATGAATCTGAATGAACACAATAACAAACATGACCTTGAATTACTTCCTGAACTGGTTCAAATTTGTCCACCAGATGTCGTATCGGAATATTCTCTTCTAGAGTGACTATATAAATAGAGTGACGACAATAGTGGTTCCGAGTTCACGGCACAGTTCGACAGCCGTTCAAGCTTAGAACACGTACCTGAGCGCTTAGAAGATTAACCGTCCAGACCATTGCCGGTCGTTGGTGGAATATTGCCTTAGCCGAAGTTACAAACCTACCTGGGAAGACAAATTAAGAAGCATTTGCATCGAAGTTGGAAGCCCAAAACACAACAAACGTATCCTTTTAGGATAATCAATAGAATTCGTCTATAATTGATATTTTCTAACATTGTATTTCTTACAGAGAAGCAGCGACTTGGAATCTTATAGTCTGCCGACCTTTCAGGCAACTATAAGGCCCCAAAGCCCAGCAGTTAGATCTTGTCTGCGAGTCTAAGTGTGGAAAGCAAGGTACGGCAAAGACAGCACTCGATAACTCACTTTGAGTTATAAGAGACTGTTTTTAACCGTAGTGCCCCTTCACAAGGGCTTCCACATTAAGACTCGGCCTGATCCGAGCCTAGCAGTAACGGTAAGCGAACAAAACACCCTATCCCTCAATATAAACAGAATACACGGAAACACAAACTTTTTGTTGGTTAGTAGCCATGAGTGGCGAAAACCAGTCATAAAAAGAAGTGCTTGGACGTGTCACGAAACCAAAATATAATAATTATCAACATAATTAAATAAATAATAAGAAATCATCATGCCGTCGGATGATGAAAACCGTAGGAGTCGGAGTGGTTTTAGAAAAACCAGCCTAACAACTCCAAGCGAGGAGGAGACTAAAAAACTAAAACGAAAACTTAGGGAGGAAAAAGCTCGCGAAGCCGCCCGGGAAGAGGAATTTAATAAGTTAAAAGAAAGAGCCCAAGCAGCCGAGAATGAACGATTGATTCAACTCGAAAAAACGCGTGATGCGGAAAACCGCAACGCAGCTCTCCAAGACCAGCTCCTCAAGCTAACGGAGAAAATAGATCGTTTGACACAAACGATCCAGGATCTGCAAGAGAAACTGCAGCCAAAGCCCCTCCCACTTACAAAACTACCCATAGTAGTTAGTAAGAAGGGAGACACCGGTACGGGCGAAAAAGTTGAAAATCAAAAACCTACAACGCCAAACGTAATCCCAAAAACGGGAAAAACCTCACCCCAGGCGGAATCGCAAGCTGGTTCCTCCAAAAGACAAGCTGAGGGGCAAATAGCACCCTCAGAAACTAAAAAATCAATGGCGGAGGCATTGAAACAAGCTCCCCCCCCTAAACCGGAAGTAAACGAAGAAATGGCAGTGGTATTAGACCCAACGGGTAAACTACCACCTCCAATAATCCTGCGCGAAACGGAAGGCTGGAATCAATTATCAAAACAATTTATAAACAACGGGATTCATGCAATAAAAGCAAAAAACACCGCAAACGGAATCGCGATTCAAACAACAGACGTGGAAAACTGGCGCAAAGCAACTAAATTTCTGGAGGGTAAAAACCTAGGTTTTTACACCTACCAACTGCGATCAGAAATACCACTACACGTGGTATTAAGAGGACTCCCAGCAACTATGAAAGCTGAGTAAGTTAAAAAGGACCTTATCGAACAAGGTTTTGAAATTTTAGAATGCCATCAGCTAATATCTAGAGTAGGCGGCAGAGGTACACTGCCGCTTTTCTTGATAACACCTAAAAACGCGGATAAAAACATTTATGACGTTGCGAGGTGGTGCGGGCCGAAGCCCAGCACAAACCAAAGGGTCGCGTCTCGCAATGCCATAAATGTCAATGGTTTGGGCACGCACAAAAGTGCTGCCACTCGCAGGCCAGGTGCGTTAAATGCGGTCAAAATCACGAATCACGGGATTGCATGCCAAACATAACAAAAGAGCAAATTAAATGCGCAAATTGCGGTAAAAATCATACAGCCAGCTACAGGGGATGCGAAGTATTCCCTAAAATTAAACCAAAAACACAGACAAACACTAACACAACACGACCCACAACACAACCAAAACCACAACAACAAAGACAAACACAACCACAGACGCAACAACAACAGCCACAAAGACAAGAAACACACACCAAAAACACAAACACAAATACACTCCAATGCCTAATGGCCAGAATCACACTCGAGGACATAGAGAAAATGAAAGCATTCATGTCTCTTTTCAAACAACTCAACAACGGACAGTAAATGCAAGCACAACGTTTACCTGAATCACTTAAGATCAGTTCGTGGAACCTGCACGGTGCAGCACTCCGGAAACCGGAACTAATGGAACTCCTCTCGAGAATCCAGGTAGACGTTATGGCTCTGCAAGAGACGTTACTAACACCTACTAAAGACTTCCACATACCAGGTTACACTTGTTACCGAGGAGACAGACTCACAAGACACCCATCAGGCGGAACCTAGACAAAAAACCGACACTCACACTAGGGTGAAACAGTAGCGGTCACAATAAACACTACACGCGGAAGACTAAAAATCATTTCGGTATACATCCCACCAGGACCAAACATTACACGTGAAGAGATCAGCGAATGCTTTTCAGACCACTCACCAACAATACTAATAGGTGACCTAAACGCGAAATCCAGAGACTGGAATTGCATTAACGATAACCCACGCGGACGGAAACTGACAAACATACTCTCAGAACTAGACAACATTTACGTAATAGCCCCCCACCTCCCGACTCACTACCCAACGCGAGAAAACGCAACACCGGACATACTAGACATAGCACTAATACAATCAATAGCGACTATAGTAAAGATAGAGACACTAGACGAAGGGACAGCCGACCACAATCCCATACTAATCACGATAGGCGACGAACACAGAACAGACATTCAAGACACAAAAACAATCGTGGACTGGTCAAAATACCAAAAGACTGTACACAACACTATAGGGGACATACCACGAATAGAGACTAGACACGACCTAGACCAAGCCGTAGCCCACCTCGCGAGGGCAATTAAGGAAGCAATGGACAGATGTTCGAAGAACATACCAACCACCAAATTCGAACTCGAAATTCCTCCTAACATCAGAGCAATGATCAGAGAAAAACGCCAACTAAAACGACGCTTCCAACGTACGCTTGCCCCAGATGATAGAAGAGCGTTGAATAATGCCTGCAGAATCCTGCGGCATGAACTCAACGAACTCCGAAATCGTCAGTGGCAAAGCAGGTTGGAAGAGCTCAACACCGAGGACAACTCATTATGGCAAATCCAGAAAGTACTTAGACACGGCAGACGAAAACCATGCCCACCAATACACGGAGAACAAGGTATTGTCTACACTGACGCTGAGAAGGCAGAAGCTTTTGCTGACTCCTTCGAGCGGCAGTGTACAGAAAACAATGTTCCAGACACAGACGAAGTCAGGGAAACAGAACGACACACAAACAGAACGAAAAGACAAATCAGACTCACAGACGACACGAACCTCATCATAGACCCCAGCTCACCGGAAGAGCTTAGATAATAAAAAACCTAAAGACGCGTAAAGCCCCAGGCATGGACAACATACCAAACAGGGCCCTTAAGGCCCTGCCGAGACGCGGAATAGCCGCACTGACAAACATTATCAACGCTATACTGAGACTACGTTACTTTCCAAATGATTGGAAGATTGCTACAGTAATAATGATCTCAAAACCAAACAAAAATCACACGTTTCCACAAAACCACCGTCCTATCAGTTTGCTCCCATCCATGAGCAAAGTGGCAGAACGAGTCATCCAAAGACGACTAACAACAATGTCTGAGGAATTAAACGTGATCCCAAACGAACAATTCGGTTTCAGGAGAAACCATTGCACAGAACTCCAAGTTCTCAGAATAGTAGATTACGCGATTACAGGATTCAATCTCGGAAAAGGACATTATACTGGAGCAGTCTTCCTTGACGTTTCGAAAGCATTCGACAGGGTCTGGCACGACGGACTACTGACCAAAATGACAGACTACGGGTACCCGATATCTATGGTAAAGCTAATAGCCTCCGTTCTGCGGGGAAGGCGATGCCAATGTAAAGTTGGCAACGAAATCTCTGCAGAGAGGGAGCTAGAAGCAGGAGTTCCGCAAGGCGCGGTCCTTTCACCACTACTTTTCTCCATTTTTATCGCAGATATCCCTAAACCCGCGAACAACTTCAACAAACTCGCACTATACGCCGACGACACAGCCATAATTGCCAGATCCAGTAACGCAGACATGACAGTACGATACCTACAAGAACAAATCGACACACTAGAAACCTGGTTCAATAACTGGAAGATAGAAATCAACGCAGAGAAAAGCCAAGCTGTTCTCTTCACTAGACGACGCACAAATTCTACAGGACACGTAATACTAAACGACATACAGATACCATGGGCAGACGAGGCTAAATATCTAGGGGTAACCCTAGATAACAAACTCACCTTCAGACAACACATCACAACACGACTAAACTTGGGTAAAGCCGCAAGGCAAAACCTACAGCCTCTAATAGGTCGCAGAAGCAACATGGCTCTAGAGTTGAAGCTGCGCCTAATAAGAACCATTCTACTTCCAATAATTTTGTATGCATCAAGTGCATGGGGCCAATGCGCAGAAACATACAAAAAGCGAATACAGGCATTTCTAAATGTCTCAATAAGAATGGCAGTAAACGCCCCATGGTATATCCCAAATAGATTTATCTATAGGGACCTGAACATAAACCCAGACTACATAGACAACTACATAAGACAACACGCGGAGACTACATTCGGAAGAACGGAAACCCACGAGAACCCGCTACTGCACGACCTGACCAACAGACAATTAAATCAAGACCCGCGCTTCGGAAGAATAAAGTACAGGCGCCCAATTCATCAAATATAAGATAAAAGAACGGAATAAAATCAATATCAATAAAAGTTGCATAATAATCATCAGATAAATAAACAAAAGAGTCTCTCCCTTGACACCCTATAAATAGTTAACCAATAATAATAAGACATAAACACAATTTTTTGCTTCCCATTAGGGTAGGGAACCACCACGCAAAGTCAGGCTAGGAAACACACATTAGACAAAAAGGTTTAAAAGTCGGAAGACTGAAACCAAGTAAGGGGTTATATAAAACATATGCAGATTGCCAAATGCATAAGGTTGAAGTCCACTCGTTAGTGAGTGGGGGTGGATGGACATGGGGATGAGGAGCTATCATATAACGTAAGCTAGTTATATGGCGGCACTTGATCCTGGGCATTCAACCTTTCGGGGGGCGTGGTAGTGGTTCCGACAGTGTACCAGCGAGCTCAGCAGAGTCGACACCTAAAGGATTAGTCCCTGACCCAAACTATAGTCCCAGGTAGAAACAGCGGGGTGAACTTGTGCCAAAACCAACGAACAGCGATCAAAAGCGAAAGTGCCAGTAGAGTGTAGTGGAGTGACGAGTGAGTGAACAGTGAAAGGGGTGAGTCGATTTAAAAATTGTCCCAATTGTTTCATTTACTATACCTGATCACACTCATAATCTCGACATTCACTATGCCTACTGAAAAACATAAAAAAAACTCGCAGATGACAACAAGATCCACCTCCTCTACCCCACAGCCCCAAACTCCCTCATCCTTATCCCCAATTAAGGACGACTCTCTAGAGTCCAACAACTCCTTCGCCGATGCAACAATGTTGCACAATATTAATAAATCACTAGATTTTTCCACCGCTCTTAAAGCAAATAACATCACTAGCACCCCCAACCCCCTTTCCACACCCTCCTCCAAAAACACCAACAACACAACAACCCCCGAACAACAATCACCTCACATCCCCACAAACCTTCAACCTGAGATCCCTCCCTATCAAATTCAGATCACAGAAAGAGTCACGCAACCTCCTAAATACTAACGAGATTTCAAGAAACCAAATTCTATACCTGAAGGCCAACCTAAACCAGACAGCACTACTCAAAACCACCTCACAAATATCACAATCCCAACTCGAAATGAAACTGAAAAATGCAACAGGAGAAAACTATATTCGTGTAATCCTCCTCAATCCTAAAAATATTCCATATAAAAATCCAGTGAAGAGGAATCCCACGTTTTCCATGGTGATCAAGGTTGTCCTCAAAGACATCACCATGGAGGATTTGGAAGAATCCTTTGAACAAATACAATTCCCAACCATTGAATTCTAAAGAATCACCTCCAGGGCAACAAACCTACCCACCACCCTAATCAGAGTCATCACTGACTCTGAATTCCAATATTCCAGAGCCCTAATCTTAGGTATTTCATTCTTCCAGTCAGAAGCCCACCGGCCCCTAAAAGGCCAGAAAGGACCAAGATAAACAGAAGAACTCAACTATACCATACCATATAAGCAATTGTACATTGTTGCGATCATAGTTTTCTGCGGTTTCCCATGATTCGCGCCAAATGGGCATCAATTAGAACCGGGGAAATAATAAGGCCGCATCCTGTCTCTCCGAACCTGAAATAACAGCTAGATCAAATCTTTCTTCTTTTTCCTATATACAAACAAAAACTTCACTTTAACATGCTGAAAAGGACACCAGAGTCCTATAACAGCATTAGGGAAATTTAGGATGACTTTAGAATTGTAATATAGGATATCAGACAATAAAAATCTATCAAAACCTGAATAGTGGTTCACGTTTTGATTGGTCAGGCCATTAAGATGGAGGTGCAGCCGCCTGTTTCGTTTTCTCCAGCATTCTCTATGATTCTATGCATTCTGTGTCACTTTTTCACTGTTTCTTGCTGTTTGTTGTTGTTCAGTTTGTCTGTTTAGTGTTTACTGTTTACCATTGCAGGAAAAACTGTGATTGGTTTATAAACTTTCGAGAAATGAAATAATGGTGGATTTATGCAGCAATTTTAAGTCATAAGTTGTAAGTCGTAAGTTTTAAGTCATAAGTCATAAGGAGTTGATTCATTAGTTTTCAATGTTCTCATTTATACACTTTACCTAAGTTTTAAGTTTCAAGTTGCAAGATTTAAGTCGTAAGAAAGTTGGCCAACTTTTATCTCTTACGACTTATAACTTAAAACTGATTGTATATACGCATGCGTGTAAAATTTCACATTCTGTGTTTCGTGACTTTTGTGTCATTCCCGTCATTTCTGAAAAATGTGAGGTTAATGTAATTGTATTTATTTATTTTTTTTCGTTTATTACATTCTTATTTCTTATCATTCCCTAATTCGGCAAAATGGAAATTGACGACGGCCAACTTATAGAAATTGTTCGACAATTTTCAATAATTTATGATATGAAACATCAAGATTATAGGAATCATGAAAAAAAAAGCAATGCCTGGAAAACTATCAGTGAAACCATGCACCGCCCAGGTAAAGTTTTTATTTTGAGATTCCATTGAATAGATGAACTATGTTTTTGATTTTTAAAGCTGCAGAATGTGAAGCGCGTTGGGCTACCCTTCGAAACTTGTTTACCAGAGAATCGAAAAAAGTTAAAGTGGTACCTTCTGGTTCAGGTGGAAAGGGGAAGACGTGGGTTTGGTTGGAGGAAATGGGGTTTCTCTCTGAATATGTTCGAAGAAGGAAGTATGTTTTATAGATGTTTTGAATTATTGTTCAAGATATCTCTGATGCAGCAATTATTTTCAGGACAAAAGGTAATGTATCCAAACCTCTACAAAGTCAGGAAATAGAAGATTCAAGTCAATCTGATAATGTATGGGATACCATGTCTGAAATATTCAATACAAATGAACCACAACATATTGAGGAAGCAGGGCGTGATGAAAATCTTGATCCCATGTCAGATATTGAGCTAGTCAGTGATGATGCAGAGCCAGAAAGAACTGCCACAGGAAAAAGAAAATTGAACCATGAAGAACCTCTTCCTGGTACCACAACTTCAACTACACCTGCCAAAAAATCTTCACCATCTATTAGCATTTTGCGAAATGAGCGCCAAGAGAAGAGGAGAAAGATAAGTCAGCAATCAACACTCATTGAAACAATGAATAGTGCTTGGTCTAAATTTGACAAAGTTATCAACCAAAGCAGCCAAAAAGAGGAACAACCTGATTGTTTATTCGGAAGGATAGTGGCTGCTGAATTAGGGAGCATTGAAAATATCAATGTCAAATTCACTGCCAAGCAGGAAATAATCAAGATTCTTCACCTGGCAAAAATGAACAGATGCAATAAACTTTGTCAAGTTTGAACTGAAGCACATGGGAAGGTATATATTGTGAAATTCTTTGATGGTTTTTAAATATCTACCCAGGTATACCTTCCCTTGTTCTGTGTTTAGAAATGGACAACCTGTGAGATTTATGATCATTTTTGTTTTATGTCAGTTCCTATATTTTTTTATCTGACTGAGAATGTTACTTATGTTGTTTTTTCCCTTTTAATAATATCATTTTCATTTCTTGTACCTGTTTTGTTGAAAGAGAATTATTTTTTATTTTAGCAAACCCCTGTACCTGATTTTTTATTTTTTTACTTTTTTGTGCTTTTTATCTCCCTAGGTACCTGTTGAAGTTATATCAATATACATTTTAGTTCAGATTTTGTTAACTTTTCATTTATACCATCCCAAGTAAAAATTATACATGAATGGACTGTATTAGTCTTTGATTAGTACTGCTGGAGGAATAATGGTCCTAGAGTATTTCATCATCAATTTATTTTAAAGTTATTATAAAAAAAGAAAAACCAGCATCATTTAAATTTAAAATCAACAGCTAAAAATTATCAGGTAGTGAACCCTTCAAGATGCTTTCTAACTGCCAAGGTACACTTCCTACTTGGCTGTTGAAGTAGTCACATAAGATGTCCCTATTGGCTCTTACAGGTGCTTGTGCATTGTTAGCACCCAATCTGCCCACACTTCTGAGATAATTCCTCTCTTCCCGCCATGCTCCAGGTATTACAGTACCATCAGAGGTTTCATAATCTGTGTAACCTGTGGGACAATAGTGTCTTTCCTCAAGAGGTATATCTTCCTCAGCTCTCTGAAGATAATTATGGAGCACAACAGTCGCCAGAGCAATATTCTCGCAGGTGCTTACATCACCAATTATTGGTTTTCTCAGAATACGCCATCTCTGTGCCAGTATTCCAAAAGTATTTTCAATTGTACGTCTGGCCCTGGACAACCTATAATTAAAAATTCTTATTCTCTCTCCTGCATTTTGCTGTGGATATGGCCTCATTATGTGGTGGGTTAGAGGAAAAGCAGCATCAGCAACGAATACATGGGGAAAGATAACATTGGTATTAGGTAATTCCGAATCTTGGGGTAATCTCAATTCATTTTTCAAAATCGCATGTCCAAAACCAGACTCTTTGAAAACAGTCGAGTCATGGTTACTTCCTGCTGCACCAATATCTATTGCAGTGAATCTATAAAAGGCATCACAGCTGGCCATCAACACAATACTGTGATGTTTTTTGTAATTAAAATATAGGGATCCTCCATGGTATGGTGCTTGAATCGCAATATATGCTTTCCATCGATTGCCCCTAAACAATTTGGAAAGTTCCATCTCTTGTAAAACCCATCTGATATTTTCTGCCATTCTTCAGTTGACGGAGATTTTAAATAAATTGGTGCTAATACATCCCACAAAACTTTTGTCGTTTCATGAATGATAACACAAACTGTGGAATGGCCAATCATGTGACCCCATGCCAATTCTTGCATTGAACAACCCTCAGCCAAATAACTGCAATTATATCAAGGTTATCAATAAATTTCTACTGTGGAAGTGTATACTCACTGTAATGTTATGATCAGACGTTGAGCAGGTGACAGGGGGCGTTTTGTCTTATCCTTCTGTAAAAAGGGCTCTACCAATTGCAGAAGATTGAAAAATAATTTCGGGGTCATCCTACAATATTTGAAGAAGCTATCTTCATCGTTTTCTAACATGCTCGTCAAGACATTATTGAACATGCCCTTTTCCTTCCTATTCCTATTTATGGGACGAACTGAGTATCTCCTTGGGTTTCTTTTTTTGTTAAATAGAAGCAAAGAACTTGTCGTTAATAGTGTCAACATCAACATAATAGTTGCCTTCTCTTCTATACTTCCTGGCATCATTCACCGAAATCTATTTCAAGTCAAGTCTTCAAGTAATATCGAAAAATTACAATAAACAAACACAAACAGCTGAGCGACAAGAACCTAACCTCGAACTAAGAAGTCTGAGAACATTAGCTGTCACGCGAACCTGACCAATGAGAAAAGCTATCCGTATGACAGTTATGACACAGGATTGACACAGGTTATGACATGACAGTCCTTAATAATCTCTGCATGAATGCTCATTCTTCTCCTTATGACTTAAAGCTTATTACTTAAAACTTACGACTTACAACTTATGACTTAAAATTGCTGCATAAATTCACCATAAAAAACATAAATTTGAGAATTTTGAGAGAACCGAAGAACTCTTCATCGTAAGAATTTTTGTATTATGCAATAATCCTTCTTTACCGTCGACCTCGTATTAACGACTAAGTTTAATGTATATGAAATCGTTCATTAATGACACCTATCAATAAACGATTTGTCTATTAATGCACGATTGTTTTATAGGCAACATACACCGCATGCATTCATTGTTTATGCTATAACTTACGGAATCTGCATTTAAATCGAAAATATGGATTTCATCGAAGATTTTCCGTTGACGGGTTCGCCTTTTCAAGTTTCTGACACGATTTTTATCCCTGTTTTCTGATACAAGGAATTTATTTTTTATGTTGATCATTTCGACAAATGTCAAATGTCACTAATGTCAGTAACAAGGCTACTGGGTGATTCTTGTGTTCTTAGCAGTTTCCGGATGAATGATGAATTCGCGAACCAAGTTTTCTTCATTGCAGAAGGAATGAGAAATATAGTCGACGGAAAAATTTTGTAACCAACTTGTATATTAATCGCCCTCATTAATACACTAGTTGGTTAAATAACTATCAGCATAAATGGTGGCTGAAAGAACAACTCATTTTATAATATCGAATACAATTTTATTAACAATATAGGTAATTTTTTGATAGGGTGTATTCTTCAGATATTACTATGAACATGAAAAAAAAATTAAATATCAAAAAAATATCTGAAATCTGATACAAATGTGAATTCTCACAGAAAATAACTACTTTTGTACTGTAGGTACTGATCTGAAGCATTGAAGTTGAAAGGGTTTTGCATAATTTAAGAAATATATACCTACCTACACTCAATACAAAAATCCTTCTTTTCATTTGTGAAGTCAAATGGTAACAGCACAGAAGATGAAAGCGATTACTGAGTTATGGACATTTGTATTGGGATGGAAAGTATTGTGCAATGTCTTGAATGTTTTCCAGTTGGGGTGAATCGTTATTTCTATTTCTACTTACAACTTAGAATGCTTATTATGAAGTAACCTAGATGCCATCGATTTCTCAGTATATCTACATGAAAAATAGAAACCCATATACCTTATATTATCATACTATCATTATCTGATAGGGTAGAATCAATTCAATTTCTTTAATCAATTAGATAAGATAGAAAACAGCTGGAAAACAGTTTTGATAATTATGATTTTGTATTGATTTGAAAGAAAACATTTTTATTTCCTCCCAGATGCCTGAGTCTTGTATTGCTTGTGGCAATAAACGAACAAAAGGGGGACTAATTTTTTTCCAATTTCCCAAGGATCTCATGAGAAGGACAGAATGAGAACATAAAATGGGCAGGGGATGGAAATCCTCAAAGTACTACTTTTTGTGTGAGGTGAGAAATAATGTATTTAGAAATTTTCAATTCGATTTAATCTGATTGTATGAAAAATATGGACTTTCTTGTGGAAAATTCTAAAAACATAAATTTGAAAATAATCAAACAGTACTGGAATTGTAATGTTGATCATTTAAGAAAGCCAACATTACCTATAATGATCTTGCAAAAAAAACCACACAATCTCAATTGCAATAGGAGACAATGAATTGAGTCATATGTACTATATTGTTTTTAGTTTCTCATTGGTAGTATCATTGGTCAGGAGAGTGAGATATTTGGATACATTTTTCAAATTATGAAGTGATTTCGAAAGTTATGAGAAAAAACATTTTAACCACATCCATAAAACGTCATCACATAATATACATTATAATAATCTGAATTAGTTGAATGCTCTAAAGCAGAATGTTTCCTCGTCCAGTTCCCTATTTCTTATTCTTCTTCCCTTAATGTTTTTACTTCTGTGTACTCCAGTGCCCTTGAGTACCTACTCAAATACAAAATTGTTCTTCGCAAACAACAGTACCAACTGGTGTTAATGAATTATGTTATATGTCAAAATTTTATGTGAAATCTAGCCATTGATGATGAATTGTTTCAATTTATTTCGAAATACTGACTCAAATGGAAAATTTCTAGGTAAACTCACAAATATACAGTCTTTTACATATTTAATTTAAATATTTTACTGTTCTTACATTGATACGGAAAATTACTTGGCCACTGAAATTTTAGAACAAACTAAATTTGGTACATTTAGACACACTATACATTTGCAGGATGAACTATGTAGACGTTTACAATTATTTCTCTTAGACATGATTTTCCATTTGAGTGACTTGAAATATTCAGAATTCCAGGTGGTGTATAAGCTCTAGTCCTGACTGAAATATCAGATGTATGTGTGATTTTACATGGAGGATTTCATCAATAACTCCAATGTACTTTAATGAGAATTTATATTTGCTCAGAATTGTATTGACATGTTATAAGTAGGTATATCAATTAACAACAGAAATAAATATTCAGTATTGTGACTAAGATATCACAATGGGCATTTTGCATAATATGTAACCTTCCTGGTGCCTCCCAAAATTTCCTACATGCCGAGTACTTCCTGCAGCTGCACAAAAAACTTCCCTAGACCTTCAACCCTCGATGAAATGATAAAAAAATATTTCTAAATCGAATTATCATCATATAGCTTCATGGTCCAACAAAAGAGATAAGTAAATTCAAATAATTTCAAAAGGGGTGGTGCACCGGGGGTGAAACGATACGAGGCCAACCAAGATTTCACGAGGTCATCCTCGGCAATATAAGAGCAAGCTGAAGCATTCTGAGGAAAAAAACAGGGCACCATGAAGGAACTACCAATAAGATGATCATTGAGTATTGGGAGATCGCACAGTATTTATTTGAAAGCCCTAAGCCCTGATCATAATCAAGGCTAATATAGGACAAATTACTCAGATAGGTACTCTGTTTTCAAATTATTGTATATACAGGGTGTTTCATGAGGAGACTCAGGTCCGGACTTGGTAAAATTTTATATTTCATTGTAATGTCAGAAAAGTTCACTTTGTGACCACTTTCTTCAAAAAATTCCATCAGATTCAGAAATATCAGACAAAATGCTATAAGAACTGCTCTCCAATTTACACGGCACACTTTGACCGGTTCAACAAAAAAATATAGAACAAAAACGTTCGAATGAATTTTCAATTTCGACCTGGCTAATAACTCTCAACTTTTAACTGGATTCGTGTAAATTGATTTTTTGTACATTTTTATTGTATAGAAATTGACAGAAGAGATTAGTACTGATTCTTTAATGATTTGACATGTTAGTTTTTGATCGAACTTCTAGATATATATGATTACTCGTGACTCTATTTTATTTAATTAATTTATAAATTTATTATAAAGTGGGCCCTGTTTTTATTTTATGTAACATGGCGTTTGTTGATAGGTAAACACTGGCAATCGAAATATTCTTACACTCTAGGTGCCACTTCATATTCCAAATGCTGAACAAGACGAAAATGTTTAATACCATAGAATGTTCCCAGACCCAAGAATACGTTGCAGAAAAAACCTTCACGATGATGAACATTAGGAATTTTGAATGAATAGCAAATGCATTTCCTTATGTCACTTGCAGAAGTGTATCAATAACAAAAAATGGAGCTGAGTTTATGCGTGATGGCATAACTAATTTGATAAATCACCATAATATGGGCTTATGGGCACATGAATCCTCATGTCGTAATTTCATCAGATGGTACCTACCTAGTACTAGCCTAGTACCTACCTATCAGTTCGGATTATCAACAAACGTCACGTCTCGTCACACAAATGAAAAACCAGACCTACTCGATATCTCACTTCAAGCGACACCCATAAAACAAAGTCAGGAATAATAATATCTATCTGGAATTCCGATAAAAAAATATCGTGTTTTTATTCTCGTCTATTCTTCTGTCAATTACTATTCAACGAAAATGTAGGAAAAATCAATTCACATGATACCAGTTGAAAGTTGACAGTTATCAGCCAGGTCGAAATTTAAAATTCATTGGAACGATTTTGTTCCATATTATTTTATCGAACCGGACAAAGTGTGCCGTGTAAATTGAAGAGCAGTTCTCATAGAATTTTGTCTGATCTTTCTGAATCTGATGGAATTTTTCGAGAAAAGTGGTCACAAAGTGAACTTTTTTGACATAACAATAAAACATAAAATTTTCCCAAGTCCGGACCTGGATATTTTTTTTTCATAATATGTCATCTTGAATAGTTTCAGTAGTGATACGTCGCTGCCAAATTTCAGTAGATTACGACGAATCATTTCTGTTCTATCGACGATCAAAGTTATATAGCAATTTCACATAATACCCTGTATCTTCGTTATGGAGGGTCAAAAAATGTTTTTATATATATACATCAACTCGTCTTGATTTGCCCTATCAATCATTCGGCTATGTGAGTCTGCTCATGAAACACCCTGTATATTATTGAGCAAATACCAATGAATTATTTTTCTGAGAGAATATCAATGAATTACTCAAGTTATAATTATTGGAGAGTTCTAGTCATAATTACTCCGATGAAGTTAATTGATAAATATACTGAGAGTCAAAGTATTCTTCAGGCAGGACATGGTTTCTAGAGTGCGATAGGAATTTAAACCTCTACAACTAGGCAATGTCCATCAGATTGGTTGAAGCGAATCCAACACACTCCAGATGCAAAGATAAAAATGCTTTTGAAAAATCGAATATACCAATATTTTTCTGAATACCATATATGAACCACTCGCCCATATAATCCAGAATAAGTTCAAATATCCATGGTATTCCTTTGAAAATTCCCACTTTATTTACGGTGAATTCAACATCTTCGACAACCGTGACTTGTCTAATGAACTCCTTGACACTTGGTATGGCTCAAAATATGATTAGAGAACAATCTCTGAAAGTAAAATTGTTCGAGAGTTTCCTCCAACTTCAATTTTTCAATGTTCAATCCAATAATTCAAAGGAAAAAACACAAACGCTAAGTCGGTCGACCACAAAGTTTAATTACAAAAAGATTTTTTGTGACTGGTTTCGGCTCAAGCAGCCATCTTCAGACACAGTATATAGTACCTGTAAAGATATTGGTTTACAAGAATAAAATGACATATTGAGGAAAAAACATACCTATAAAAGGACAAGTGGAATCAATTGAATCGAATATTCAATTAAAAACGTCAAATCATAGTAGTGCAGCACAGTACGGGATAATAGCAGGCAAAATGAAGTGGATCAAACAACTAAGAAAATCAGAATATAACAAGAGAGATAAGTCCAATATATACCTTAAGGTAATACATACTGAATTAGCTTACAGATTACACCCATTAGAATTTGAATTAATCGATACAAATGCAAGAGATCATGTTAACCATATCATTCATAGAAAATATCTTATTCAGAAAAGTAAACTGAATTCATTAATTCCTAAAAAACACAATTCACGTAACAAGATAAATAAATTTACTGATCATCAATTTTTTGATAGATTTGTAAATTTATCAGATACAGATTTCACGAACACAGAAAAGTCACTGATAAGTAAAGGTTTCAAATACAATATCAAACAAGATAACAGTATGAATAATTTCGAACTTCTTGGCATCGAAACAGAAATAGCATTGAAAGGCACTGTCAATAATATTAGTAACAAATATCTAGCCTCAAACATCATTAAATCCGAATTTTCGAAAGATAATTGTTCTACGAATGATATGAACATAGTCGAATCTATAAAAATCAAATCAACCCAAAACGATACCATATTTACTAGAGCAGATAAAGGAAACACAGTCATTGCTATTGACAGGAATGATAATGTTCAAAAAACCCTTTATTTTTTGAATTCAGGGGAATTCAACATATTGAAACGTGATCCTACTAATTCTTACCAATTACAGATAAAAAACTTTTTGAAAAATTCTAAATCTATTTTTAAGGAAGCCGAGAAATTCAGATTAACTATCATGAATCCCCAACCTCCAAAACTGTATTCTCTCATTAAATTACACAAACAAAATTATCCTATTCGCCCAGTAGTTTCATTTGTCACAGCTCCTTCAGTTGAACTATCAGAAAAATTAATAACGTTGATAAAAAACTATTGTAACTTTCAATCAAAATTCAGCTTGAGAACTTCCTATGATTCGATAACTGAAATTCAAAATTATACTCTACCTGACAACACAAAATTCATTTCATTTGATGTACAAAACCTTTTTCCAAGTATACCTCCCGAAGATACCATACTTTTAGTTGAGCAGTTATTAGATAAAAACCATGTTAATCCGATTATCAAACAAGAGATCTTAGACCTTTTGTCGATATGTCTCAAACAAAATTACTTTCAGTTTGACAACAAAATATATTCCGCGTCAAAAGGGTTGATTATGGGAAATCCACTGAGCCCTTTACTTGCTGAAATCTTCATGGACAACTTGGAGCGAATAATACCTACATAAACATTCATTGATAAGACAATGTTTGTATTGGTATAGATACGTAGATGACGTTATAGTATGCTTTAAAGGAACCAATAGACAATTAGACACTTTCCATCAATATATGAATTCTATCCATCCAAACATTGAATTCAGAAGAGAAATAGAGACTGAAAATTCAATTAATTTCTTAGATTTGACAATAAGTAAAATCAACGATGAACATGATTTTTCAATTTTCCATAAACCTACCCACACTGATATCACTATTCATAATAATTCAACACACCCTTATCAACATAAAATTGCAGCATATAATAGTATGATACACAGGCTAGTAAATGTCCCTCTTTCGGAAGTAAATTTCAATAAAGAACTCAATATCATAAAACAGATTGCTGTCAACAACGGATATAGCGTTAATTTGATAGAAAGTATTCTTTCTAAAAAACTTCATTATAAAGCTATTCAAGAAATTCATCCTACCATCATAAGAATAATAATCAAAATTATAGAACTTCAACCTATTTCGGATCATCAACTGAGAAATTAGCTTCATTTCTACATAAACAGGACTTAAAAGTGGCATATAGAACAAATAACACGTTGGGACGGTTTATCAAGAATAATAAAGACAAAACTTCTGAATTCGAAAAATGTGGATCTTGTCCTAAGGTAAATATCGGTCAGACAGGTCATACGTTTAATCAGCCCATTCATGAACATAAGATGAATTTTATGAAAAAGAAAACAAATTCAACATACGCCAACCATACATATATTAAAAGAAAACCATAGTTTTGTTGATAATTCCGAAATTCTGCACGTGGAAAATAAAGGACTGAAACTCAATCATTTTGAATCATTAAAAATCAACAAACTCAAAAGTTTCGACATTTCACTTAATGATCAATTAGACCTTAATAGTTCACCACTGTTGAATTTGTTTTCTTAGTAAGTAATAATATGTATTTGATATCAACTCTTTCAAGTTAATCCGGTATCCTGTCCACAGGTAACTAATCCTTCAGGTTGGGAAGGTAAGATATATAAAAGTTAAGCAAGCCAACATTAGTTTAGTTCATTGTACCAGTATATCACCTGACGAAGCTACTGTGTTAGCGAAACATGTCGTGTGTTTAATAAATTTTGTGGAAATCTTATCGTTTGTGAAGTTTTTACATTTATCATGGATTTCGGCCGAGTCAATTCAAAAAATCAGTAAAAATTCTGAGCGATAATAGAACGAATTTAATTGCAGTTTTCGACTACATAATTGAACATTCAGACCAGTGGGATGACATTTCAATACGAGAATCGACCGGACTCAAAAAAATTTTAGCAGATTTTGAATTCGTGTTCTTACTTGTCACTTTTGATTCAAATTTCACTCATACCGACCCAGTGTTTGTCATCATTCAAAATAGATTATCTGATATTACTTACTGCAATGAAAGAATCATGTCACTTTTGAATACTTTGAAACAATTCAGAACTGACGAAAGTAATTTCACAAATATATATTCAAAAAGAAATTTTGGATTTAATCATGAAATAAATTAAAATAAGATTCAAAGACATTTCATCTCTCAACTTTTTAGAATTGACAAATTTTTCTAAATGTTGGATGTTCCGGAATAGTATGAATTATTTTGCTTGATATTGTCTCTTCCACCAACATTAGCGTTCGTGGAAAAAAGCTTCTCAACATTAAAACGAATTAAATCCTATAGTCGTTACGTTTTCAACAGAATATAATTTTTTTTTGTTCAAGAGTTATTTTATTTTTATTTTCTTCCATTTTATTTTTTCGACTTTCTTGTTATTATTTTTTCATACCAACTAACCCTTATCCACCTCCTTTTCCTTTCCCCATTTCCCCGGGCGAGAATGCTCTAACCTCCTCGTGGTTCTTGCTGGACAATTCAATTGTTTGGTTATGTGAACATGCTTATTTGCCATCGAACTTCATTCAAGCCGCTCAACAACGTGTTACGTTCGCATTTCTCTCTTTCATTTTAATCCAAAAAATTGAGTTGACGAACTAGAGCAATATCTATACCCTCGCCGACCCAGGTTCTGAGGGCACGAGCCGTCACTGGTTCCTACAATATTTAGTAATGATGAAACTGAACGCATCTCATCCATGGCTGTTGATCCATCAACGTCAGCAGGCACTTCACTGACAATACCAACTTCAAGTCATATCTCCAGCGTTAGTTCTGAAGAAATGATCTCGTCCGTTCTTCTAAGAACATCGAAAACACAGAAGTTGGAATTGTATGAAAAAAAAGAGACAGAAGGGTACCATACAAAAATACAAGAACAAACTACGGAATGCCAACAGAAAAATCAAAAATCTTGAAGATAAGCTGAAGATGCAGACTTCAATGGAAATAACACTTCTTAAATCATGCTATAATTCGGTCCAGATAACGGCACTAAAAAAATTATGAAGTGGGATGATGATACAATCACAAAATCTTTGAAGCTCAAGTTTGCTTGTGGGGGTACAGGTTATGGAGAATTGTTGAAACAAAATCTACCATATCCATCAATTCGAACTCTGCAGAGAAGATTGGAGAATATTAAATTTGACTATGGGATATTGAATGAGGTATTTCTCCTTCTCAAAATAAAAGTAGAACATCTCAATCAATATGAAAGAGATTGTATTCTTGTTTTGGATGAAATTGCGATTGAACCTAGGAGAACATATGATTGCTCATTGAATAAATATTTTGGAAATGTTACACTCTTCAAACCACTATGGGATAGCAACTCATGTGTTAGTATTCATGTTGACAGGCAACAAATTGTTGCATATAATTTCACAGGTAATTCTGTTGATGGTGTGCTGTTTATGAGAATATAATACAGAATATTTTTCTGAAAACTTCTGAAATAAATCTGAATATAGTTTCCGTAACCTCTGACATGGGTCCATCAAACCAAGCTCTGTGGAGGACATTAGGCATCTCTGCAAGTCGGCATACTTCCATAAAGAATCATGCACCACCCACACCCTATAGACCAGAGTAAACAATTATTTTTTTTGCAGATATGCCTCATTTATTCGAGAATATAAAGTCAATGCTCATCACAAATAAAATAATTCATATTCCTGAATATATTCAGAATGAATACAGTTTATCAACACCAATAATTTCAGTTGATCATATTTATATGATTTGTGTCATTTTCAAAATAATCTGTAATTTGAATTAGCTCCAAAATTGACACAGTCCGATTTAACGCCTCCTCATTATGACAAGATTTAAGTTTCGGAAGCAACTCATGTGATTAGTCATGATGTCAGCAGTGCTCCGAAGTTTGTGGCTGAACATCTGGAAAAAACAGGGTATCTTACCACTGCCTGGTTTATCGATTTGGTAGAGAAGTGGTTCAATTTAATGACATCCAGATCACCAATTATTGTCATCAGCAAATTTCATGAAGAGCATTACACAGAAATCATCGATTTCTTGAACAATTACATAGAAATTATTCATTGCTTGGAAGTTGGATGTAAAAAAATTTGGAAACCATGTAAGACAGGTGCCTTGATTTCAACGAAATCAATATCAGATTCACAAAAGAAGTTATTTAAAGAACATCAGTATGAATTCATCCTAACATCATCAAGATTTTCCCAAGATTGTTCGGAGAATGTATTTAGTGTATTGAGATCAAAACAGATAACCCCTAATGCAATGCAGATTAAAAAAAAATTGAAGTTGCTATCTGTATCTCAATTCATGAGAAATACTAGTAAAAGTAGTTATAGTCAAGATGAGAGAGAGCTTTGTTCAGATTTTCTGGAAATTGCTAAAAATTATCCAGAAAATATGTATGATAATGTACAGATTCCTGAAGAAGTTGAAACCACTCTTATTTTCAACTATACCCTAATATCACAAGATGTCCATTGGACATCCGTTTTATGTCCATTATGTGTCCAAGGTGTCCATGGACATATTCTGGACATCCATAGGATGTCCACATAGAAATGTCCAATGGATGTACAGACGAAGTAGTCCATATGGTGTCCATTTCATATCCTGTCTCGAAAAGTCCATAAAACATTGTCCATTTGAGGTCCATGTGAGGATATCCTATATATAAGGCGTACATTTGATGTCCTCTTGTTGAAAATGTGAATGATACTAGTATTATATATATTTATATAATACGTCATATAATATATACGTTATTGAGATATACCTACATTTATATAAAAGTGTCTGATGAATGCCAAATTTATAATTAGGAAAAAATAACAGCAACCACCTGAAAATGAAATGTTCTTACGTCATTCGAAAAAAAAGTCCAGAAAAAATATTCGCATTCGAACAACCAATCATAAAAAATAATGCTCTCATCAACAGAAAAATAGTTCGAGTTTCTCGCACACATGCCGCTACTGCAGCGAACTGAAGGTTGGAACACAGCATCTGGTATAGTATAGATTATGGTGGTTGGTAGCCATGCGCCAAGAAAGTGAGGTTATGATTATTTAGCATTTTGCAGCATGCAACTTTGCAAGAGAAGCAGTGTTGCCGAATCAGAGGTTTTTCCGCTAAATCTGGCGTTTGTAGCATGCATCTAGAGGTGAACTTTTAGTGATTTCAGACATGTCTAAAGTCTGGCGGTTTTGTGATGATACAGAGGGTTTTCTAGCGGGAACTTGAAACAAAATCATTCGAACTCTGATGTGAAATATTCTGTGACCCGTGCTCCGAAGATAATTCGTTCCATCTTTCCTATGAAGAATATTCTGTGATCCGTGCTCTGCTGAAGATAATTTGTTCCATCTTTCCTCCTTCCCGTCAATGCGTCATCTGTATATATTTCACAGAACTAAAATAAATGAAGTTGACATGTTGACATTGACAACAATTGTCTAATATCATGAATCAATTGTCTTGAAACTTTGAAACATAACACAATAACGGTTCAGCCACAGTGGTTCAGCTTCAGAATCCAGAAATCAGGATTTCAGAATTATCAAAATAAAGGTGTTGGGTGTTGCATTGGAATTACATTTCTAGCATTGTACGTTGACGAATACCTCTAGCAATTCACATGTATGACGGTTATTAGGCAATCATTCGACAATCGTAATTCGGCTCATTTCGCTCTAGTGTTTCATTAGTATTGGAACTGACAAAGATACAGATCGCGTTCATTTCACTGCTGTTCCGTTACCACCGATCGGTGGTAACGGCTGTTCTCGGTCATGGGTGTCCGTGTTCAATTATTGTTCAATGGTTTCGATCGTCCGAATCGATAGAGCCGTGTCTTGTAGGTGAATGTCTGTGATGTAGCAAAGTTTTGTTTTAGTGTTGGCTGTGAACCGATCTGTTGAATACACCGTGCATTGCATTATTGCAATGAAAAAAGTATTCTCCATACCCACTTTTCACGGCCTAAAATTGGTTTATTTCAAAAACAAAATGATCGATGAGATTCTGAATCAAAATATCTGGGTTTATGTGAGGGAAGTTTTATTGACAATTCTCATCATAACTCCGAAGGAAGGGTTAATATAAGTATTCAACTTCTCATTTCTCAATAAATTCGTCAGTATGCATATAGATGATATTTCTCCGAAAAAATCAATGAGTAATGTCAAAAAACTTCCACTGATACCCAAATATTTCAATTCAGAGACAAACGTATTTTTTTGTTTCTTTGAAAACTAACTTTGGATCATGAAAAGTGAGTGTGGATAGGATATTTATTTTCATTGCAGTAATTCAAAGCACGGTTTCATAATGCATACCATCGAATAATGTTGATTAGATAACCTTATTACCACTGTTTTATGAATATACTGGATTAGAAAAATATTGGGATAACTGTTGAAATGATGATATTACAATAGCATGTCAAAATGTCAGGTTTCATGCAGATATCAGATAATAAAATGAGACGTATTACTGCGTTACCTCAAGATGGTTGTGCCAGTAATAAAAACATGCTGTTTTATGTCGATAGTCTAATAACCACTGTAGAGTGGAGAGTTACTGCAACATTTTATGGGAATAATTCTTATTCGACATTCTGTGTTGTCATAAAAACTAGAATAAGTAGTAGTCATTCAGCAGCGGTGTTTTTATACAAGTTTGCAAATTGAATAAGCTGCAATAACTACAAGTCACCTGAAAATTCACTTCATCTATGGTAGCAAATGAACACATCTGTCCCCTATTTATTGCAGATATCGTAATAACGGTTATCAGATTTCCAATTATGATAACTCAAGTTTTCTCTCAGTGTGGCAACACTGATAGCGAAGACCGAAGAGATAAGCGTTGTTTTGGTTTCTGGTACAAAGTTTGTTTGGTGTGTTGATGTGTTCTGCTTAATCACGATCAGTTGTGAATTTAATATCAGAGTGAGTCGGAAAGTGTGAATTTCAATTACCGTAGGGAAAATTTTTATTATTTCAAAGAATAATTTGTTGACATAGTGATAATCATATTGCTCAGAGTATAATATAAGTGATCCATTTTTCATGATGAGCAATAACATAAAGAGAAAGGAATCATTCCTTAGCAAGTACTACAAAAGAGCCAATTGAAGAAAATTCATCATATCATGATATTTTTACTTCATCATCAGTGGATGATGTTAATCCTTCAGCATCACAGATCGATTCACCGATGATGAAATCTCCAGATTTGAAAATTTCAACCACAATAGATTCAAATGCACAGGAAGAATCTAACTGTTCTTCTCATCCAACTCCAGAAAAGGTTTCTGCAGAAGTTAAGGATGTCCTTGATGTGCTAGATTATGATAACATCCCATCATCCATGAGTTCTGATGAAAACTTTCAACATCATAGTGGTATGCGATCACATCAAGTGGATTTAGAAACACATAATGAATCGACTGATACTATTCCTCAACAGTTAGCAATGTGGGCATTGAATCATAATATATCTCATTCTGCAGTTACTGATTTGCTTCATGTCTTGAAACCTGTAGTTCCTGAACTTCCATTCAGTTCTCGCACACTCTTATACGAACTCCAAGATATATAAATCTGGAGTCAGTAGAGCCTGGGGAGTATTTTCATTTTGGATTTGCAAAGTGCCTGGAAAAATTGTTGAAATTGACACCTAATAGTAATTCTTTATTGAACTCAAACATCCTAGAAGTTTGTTTTAATATTGATGGTTTACCATTGTCAAAAAGTTCAGGAAGTCAGCTATATCCTATTTTATGTAATCTCTTCGAAAACAAAAATACAGTGGGGGTCATTGGCATATATCATGGAAATGAAAAACCAAAGGATGCAAATAGTTTTCTGAGGTTATTTGTGGATGCTGTTGTGAGTTTGATGGACTCTGGCTCCAACTATAATGGTTCTTTATATAGCATCAGAATAAAAGCTTTCATTTGTGATGTCCCTGCTAAATCCTTCATTAAATATTGCAGGGGACATAGTGGATATATGTCCTGCTCTAAATGTGTTGTGAAGGTGTTTTCATTCAAAATAGAATCTGCTTTCCAGAATCTGAAAACTTAACTCTACGGACTGATGAAAATTTTCGAATGCAATCACAGGAAAGTCACCACACTGAAAAATCTATTTTAGAATTGCTTCCTAACATTGACATGATCAGAGACTTTCCATTAGACTACATGCATTTAGTATGCCTTGGTGTTGTTAAGAAAATGATAGTGAACCTTTGGCTCAATGGTAAACCATCAGAAAAAATATCTTCTAAACAAATGAAAGATATTTCAGATGTTTTACTGAATCAGATACCTGCAATTCCTTCTGAATTCAATCGTAAACCTAGGCCTTTGATTGATTCAAAAAGATGGAAGGCAGTTGAGTTCAGATTATTCCTTTTCCATACTGGCCCTATTGCATTGAAGAACAACATAAGTTCGGACAAATATAAATATTTCCTGAGTTTACATGTTGCCATGTCACTTTTATCTAGGTGTAAATGTGCTGGAGACATAGATTATGCACGATTTTTGTTACAATATTTTGTGGAAACATTTATAACTCTGTATGGTTCTCACAATGTATCTCATAATGTTCACAATCTATTGCATGTTTGTGAGGATGTTGAATATTATGGTAGCATAGAAAACTACAGCGCATTTCCATTTGAGAATCATATGCAGTATTTCAAGAAATTTGTGATAAAAGGAGATAAACCACTGCAACATATTGCTATTGAAAGAATAAATGAACAAGATAGTATTTTAATTAACAGTGCTAAATTGAGTCAAAATCTTCCTGAATTATTCCTTGAACATATTATTGAATATGAAAGTTGATAAACAATTTGAAAAATCAATTTTGATGATTGTTGTGCTATAGATGCAAATATAATTGTTATAAAGAATATCGTAACTGTTGATGGAAAAATATTTCTGATTGGGCAAACATTTCTCAATATGGACAATTTTTATGAAATACCATGTAATTCATCAGATTTAGGCATATATTTAGTAAGCCACCTTGGACCTCTCCAGTCTTGGCCATTAGATAAGACTCTTCATAAATACATGAAATTGCATTATTGAGATTTGTTGTGCTACTTCTACTCCATATATAATGAATTGAAAGCATTTATATTGAATGTGTTATGTGATTCATAATTTTATATTTGATTATTTTTGCATCAAAATTACTTTTTGTATGATCAGTTCCCACAGTTCTAAAAGTTAAAATTTTTGCACAAGTGTAAAAAATAACTTTTGGCACTGTAAAAATGTTAAGTGCAACATTGGTAATATAAAAAAGTGAACAATATATTTGTTGCACTTAGCATGGTTACTTGTTCTTGCATGAGTTACGCAAGTATAACTAATACAATTTCTGTTGAAATTATCCCAAAAAGGCTTATTCTCTGTGTTCTATGTTTATTGTTATTTATTCCTGTGAGCAATGTGAGCTACTGATTGTCCTTCTATGAACCCATGACGCCGCTACTGGCGCTTTATCTGTCGAACTCCAGTCGTCAGGATGTTTTATGTTTGTGCATCCTTGTTTGTGCTCATACTTCAATCATATGTCATTGTCAGTTGTTCTTTATCTTTACATTTCTATGATAGATAGATAGATAGATAGATAGATAGATAGATAGATAGATAGATAGATAGATAGATAGTTTATTTGACTATATCATATACATATGCATATTCATAGCAGGTCATTTGTGTCTCAGAATAAAATTTTGAAAACAATAAAATGAAAGTTTGAAAATAATAAAACATCACCATTACACAAGAACAAACATACAAAGGTTAATACATAATAAATATTTGTAAACTAATTCTAATGAACAAAGGCCGGCGTACCTCAGTGCTTCGATGCTTCAATATCGATTCACGTCGAGGTATCGATCGTGGGTTCGAGACCCACGAACGCAGACTTTTTCTGATGGCCTAAGAAAGTGTTTGGGATCACACGTTAAAAGGTAAGGCCCCCGTCATTCCTTGCTCGCACAAGTCTTTCGAAGACTTCTGAGGGTTGCTCGTAAGGGGGCAACCGAATGACGGATAGAACAATTTTAGAACAACAATCGGTAAGTATGTTCTTAAAGGAAAAAGGTAGCACCTGAAATATTTTCAACGTATTCATCGATAGAATAAAAACTATTATTTGACAGATACGATTTGATTGTTCGTTTGAACTCATTCATATTTAAGATTTTAACTCGATGTGGCAGTGCATTATAAAGATTGAAATCTAAAGAATTTTTTTGTGAAACAGAGAGCCTATATCTAGGGATTCTGATATTGTCAGAATTCCTAGTGTTATGATGGTGGACATCAGCCTGTGTAGTGAGATTAGACGATATTTTATGGATTTCAAGAAGTGAATTGTAAATATATAAAGACGGAAGAGTCATAATTTTGAATTTGGTGAATAACGGTCTACAGGTATCTCTATATCCTACATTACCCAATATTTTTATCGCTTTTTTTTGAAGAATGAGAATAGCACTTGCAGCTGAAGAATTACCCCACAGTATAATTGCGTAGCCCATATGAGACTGGAAAAGTGAGTAATACACTGTGCTTAAAGTTTCAAAATTTGAAACATGTCTGAGCTGACGTAAAAGAAACGATGAACTTGACAATTTATGCTTCAAATGTTCTATATGGGAATTCCAAGTCAATCCCTGATCCAAGGTGACACCGAGTAATTTTACCTCTCGTTTCTCTTCACCATGCTGACGAGTGCGAAAGAAGAGCCTCTGAGACTTGTCATTATTAAGTTTTAGATTGTGAGCTCTGAACCATGTCTCAACTTTTCCTTCAATTTCATTAGACCTTTCTAATAAACTATGATAGTCTGGACTCGAACATATAAATGACGTGTCGTCAGCAAAAAGGACACATTTGAAAGGGGTCATGAAACTGCTTAGCTCATTGACATAAATAATGAATAGAAGTGGCCCCAAGACAGAGCCTTGGGGCACACCATGATTCATTTCTTTAAAATCGGATGTTTCATTATTGAAATGAACAGTCTGAAATCTATTTCTCAGATAAGAATCAAAAAGGGAAAGTGCAATTCCTCTGATGCCATAAAAATATAGCTTTTTCAGTAGAATATCATGAGCGACACAGTCGAAGGCCTTTGACAGGTCACACAACGTAATAGCTATATGATTTCGCTGCTCGAGGCCCTCGACTATGCCACTCACTAGATCCATTACTGCCGCTGTGGTTGAACGACCAGCCCTAAAACCAAATTGCGAATCACAAAAATAATTGTTCAATTTAAAATATTTTGTTAACCTTTGTTTCAAAATTTTTTCGACAATTTTGGAAAAAATACAAATGATGGATATCGGACGATAATTTTCAATTTGTGGAACATCTCCTTTTTTGAATAAGGGAATGACTTTCGAGAATTTAAAAATATCTGGGAAAGTTCCTGTACTGAAGATTAGATTGATCAATTCGGTCAAAGGTTTCAAAATTATTTCTGATGTTTCTTTGATGATTCTACTATTTAGGTCATGAACATCAACACATGAAGAGTTTTTTAATGATTTTATGGTATCCATAACTTCATGTTGAGTAACTGGAAGTAGAAAAAAAGAAGAAGAAGGTGCTGGAAGAATCTTTGAGAAATTTAGTAATTCATTTTCCGGAATCCCAGGTAGAGATTTTATGATAGATTCGGCCACTTGAACAAAATGATCATTGAAATCGTTCGACGTGATGTTTTCATCAATGAGGGGAATAGATTTAGTCTTGTTTCTTTCAAAATTGATAATTTGCCAGCTTGCTTTAGCCTTGTTATCAGCAGAGCGAATGTACTCTTCATATGCAGATTTCTTAGTAGTTTTTATGTTTTTTTCATACTCCTTTTTCAAAGACTTATATACTCTTATATCCTCAGGATTCTTACTAACATCAGAAATCAGTTTGACACTTGACAAAACCGATCTTTGAGCCTTCAGCTCGTCACTGAACCAATTTATCAGCTGCTTTTTGTGTGAAGACTTTTTTCGCAATGGAAATATTTTTTCTATCAAATATTGGTAAGTGTTGACCATAAAATTTGCAAGATAATTGGCGTCCAGTTCATTATTTGTAAAAATCTCCCAGTTTACATCACACAGTGCATTTTTCAATTTCTGTAACCCAGAGGTTGTGATAGCTCTTTCGCATGAAGAAATATTTTCAGACGAATTGAGTTTTCTGTTTATGATTGCATATTGGCCAAAATGATCGGATAAACATGGTTCCAAAACACCAGTTTTGATCAAGTCGGTGTCAAAGTTCGTTATTATGTTATCAATACAGCTAGAGTTTCCTGCAGTTACTCTAGTGTGGTCATGAATAGTTACCGAAAGGCCAAAAGAATTAAACAAACATAATAGTTCATTCAACATACTATCATTCATAAGTTCAAAATGAATGTTGAAATCTCCCAAAATTATGACTGTTTCGTCCATTTTCAAAAAGTGTTCCAATAGGCGTTCTAAGTTATCAATAAATATCTTGAATTCCCCGGAAGGAGATCTGTATAAAGTGAACACATATGTTTTCAATTCCTGAATCAGCACTCCACAGAATTCAGAATGAATTTCCACATTGAATGCATTCAAATTGAGGGGTCTAAATGATACATTTCCTTGTCTTAGATAGATTGCTACACCTCCCATTTTGTATTGTTTTCTACAAAAGTGATTCACAAGTCTATATCCAGGAATATTAATTGTTGTTAAATTAGATTCTTTCTGCCAATGCTCGGTTAAACAAAATACATCAAACTTATATTCATCGAGAAAAAGCGCTATTTGTTCTATTTTATTTGACACACACTGAGTGTTTATATGGAACATACTAACCGAATCTGTACAACTGATTTCAACTGAAAGGTTATTGCTATCTGATGAAAACCCTGCCTTTCTATTCAAGTTATCTAGGTGTGCATTTCTTGATTGTTGGCTCTCTGAAAATTTTCTTTGAACTTGAACCTCCTGATAACTGCTCCAGTTAATATATAGTTAATGAACTTTCACTAGCAGTTTTAATAAAAACGAGTTCAAGAACGTCTACACGCCTTTTTAAGTTATTTTATCAGGTTATGGTGTTAGGGCAGTTGTGTAGTTCGAGTGTTACTTGAACAGTATTTTTTTTAAACAGAAATGGCAGTTAATTATCTAACCAGTGTGCCAAAGTTAACAGGCAGGGATAATTACGACGAGTGGTCTTTCGCAGTTGAAAATGTGCTAGTACTAGAAGGACTTAGTAAGTGCATTAATGGCGTCGAGACAGACACTACGTTGATAGCCAAAGCAAAGGCCAAATTGATATTAACCATTGATCCATCTCTATATTCCCATGTGAAAGATGCTACCTCGGCACAGGAAGTGTGGATAAACTTGAAGAATCTATATGATGATAATGGCTTTACACGGAAAATAGGGCTCCTACGAACATTGATATCGGCTAGACTTGAAAACCATGACTCGATGGAATCATACATCAATCAGGTAGTCAAGACTTCTCAGAAATTGAGAAGGTCGGGTTTCAAAATCGATGAAGAGTGAGTGGGGTCGCTTTTATTGGCAGGACTTCCAGAACGCTTTGCCCCAATGATCATGGCTGTGGAACATTCGGGAATAAAGATCACAACAGATTTCATTAAGACAAAATTACTGGATATGCAGATAGGTGGCTCCACTAGCAGTGGCGCTTTTGCTGTCAATTTTAAAAATCGGCGCTGTCATCCCAAACAACACCACAAGGGGACGTCGAGAGATGGCAGCAACGACAACCGATCAGCACAAACCAGTGAAAAATCATCTGGAGGTTATGTGAATTTTGACAGAAACAAGTCAGGCAAAGACAAAACCGATAAAAGTCATGTAACTTGCTTCAAGTGTAAACAGCAAGGACATTACATTTCGCAATGTCCAACCAGGATGGACAATAAGGGTTTTAGTGCAGTGTTTACAACTGGAGACTTTAAAAATACAGACTGGTATACGTAAAAACTTCACAAACGATAAGATTTCCACAAAATTTATTAAACACACGACATGTTTCTCTGAACTTGAGTTCATTGTACCAGTATATCACCTGACGAAGCTACTGTGTTAGCGAAACATGTCGTGTGTTTAATAAATTTTGTGGAAATCTCATCGTTTGTGAAGTTTTTACATTTATCATGGATTTCCATCAAGTAACGGCCGAGTCAATTCAAAAAAATACAGACTGGTACATTGACAGTGGCGCTAGCATCTATCTAACAGCAAGGAAAGAGTGGCTGATGAATGTCAGAGGGCCAGACTTACCAGAGATTGTAGTGGCCAACAAATCCAAGATTCCAGTAGAGAGCGCAGGAGATGTAAATATCAAATCAATTGTAAATGATTCTGAATGTGACATTCTTCTGAAAAATGTACAGTATGTGCCGAATTTGACAACCAACCTGTTGTCAGTCTCACAACTTATAAATAATGGTAACAGAATAGATTTTAATGAAAAAGGTTGCCAGATTTATAATACTCAAAATAAATTAGTGGCAACAGGCACATTAAATAACAGTGTTTACCAACTCAGTTGTAAAGACATGAGTGCCTGTTTTTCAACTGAAACTATAAGCAATGAGACATGGCATAAAAGACTAGGACACTTGAATAGTGGATACATGGAGAGAATGTGTGAATTGGTTGATGGTCTGGATTATAAAGGCCCTGTTCACATTGATAAACAAAATTGTGAAGTCTGTTGCCATTTCCAAGTAGGGGCAACCGAGCCAGTGATATTTTGGAACTTATTCATAGTGATATCTGTGGTCCTATGGAAACAACATCATTATAGGTGGAGCGAAATATTTTCTAACTTTTGTAGATGATCACACTAAAATGTGCTTCATATATTTTCTCAAGACAAAGGATCTGATGCCAGATAAGTTCAAAGAATTCAAAGCTATGGCTGAGAGACAACAAAATAAGGCTGTCAAAATACTCCGAACAGACAATGGTGGAGAATATTGTAGCTATGAATTTCAGAGTTTCCTGAATAGAAAGGGCATTATTCATCAGACAACAAACAGTCATACCCCAGAACAGAATGGTATGGCAGAACGATTCAATAGAACTCTAGTGGAAAAGGCAAAATGCTTGTTGTTTGACGAAAATGTTTCCAAGTTCCTATGGGCTGAAGCATGCCATACAGCTTGTTATCTAAAGAATCGTTCAGTGACCAGTGGTGTAGATAAAACTCCCTATGAATTATGGATGAAGAAGAAACCTAACCTAGGTCATGTGAGAGTATTTGGGAGTGAGACTTTGGTACATGTCCCAAAAACTAATAGACAGAAATGGGACAAAAAGGCAGTACCACACATCCTTGTTGGATATGATGAAGTTACCAAAGGTTACAGATGCTATAACCCAACTCTCAGAAAGGTCATTACAAGTAGGGATGTCACTATAATGGAAAATATAAAACAAACAACCATAGTCAATGTCATGAATACAGATACACCAGATTCAGTGGGGGAAGCAGTTTCTTCATCATTTGAGAAGCAAGACCCAACAGAGCTAGATGAATCAGTGTATGAAGATTCAGCTGAGTATTCAGAAGTACTTGACAGCAATGACAGTGACTACAATCCTGTTTCAGAGCATGAAAACTTTGGAGCTGTAAGGCGCTCTCAGAGAGTCCCAAAGAAAACAAATTTTGATGATTATGTTACCTATCTGACCACTAAGACAACCCCAGATAGCATCGGTGAGACACATAATGTTCCAGTGACTGTTTCAGAAGCACTTTCCAGAGCTGATGGATTTAAGTGGAAGCAGGCCATGTTGGAGGAGATTGAGTCTTTTGAGGAGAACGAGACCTGGAAACTCGTTGAACTACCAGAGCAGGGGACATTGGTGGAGAGCAAATGGGTCTACAAGTTAACGTGCAACAATGATGATCACATTAGTTATCGTGCGCGGTTAGTGGCAAAAGGGTACACTCAGAGAGAGGGTATTGACTACACTGAGACATTTGCACCAGTGGTAAGACATTCCACTTTAAGATTGTTGATAGCATTAGCAGTGCAAATTGATTTAAAAATTGTACACATGGACATTAAAACAGCTTTTCTTAATGGGGTTTTGAAGGAAAGTGTTTACATGAGGCAGCCAGAAGGTTTCATTTTGAAGGGATCAGAAAATAAAGTTTATAAATTAAATAAGGCAGTTTATGGCCTGAAACAATCCAGTAGAGCTTGGTATGAAAAAGTTGATAAAGTCTTATTTGAAATAAATTATAAAAAATCTCAGTATGAACCATGTTTGTATGTCAAAAAGAACAGTAATCTTATGACAATAGTGGCCCTCTATGTGGACGACTTCTTCATTTTTTCAAATGACCCTGTAGAGCTCAAAATTTTGGAGAATCATTTAATCAATAATTTTAAGATCAAAATATTAGGTGAGGCCAAGCAATGTTTGGGAGTAAGAATTGAACGAAATCATAAAGATAATTCTATTTCATTAGATCAGGAGAGCTACATTGATGAAATACTCAAAAGGTTCAGAATGTTAGAGCGTTTCTACTCCACTTGACAGTAGTGTTGATTTTGAGAATGTCCAAGGGGAAACATGTAATCAAAGTATTCCATATCAAAAATTATTAGGCAGTCTTATGTACCTGTCTGTTCTTACTCGCCCAGATATAGCATATAGTGTTAGTTTCCTTAGCCAGTACAACAACAGCTATACTGAGTTACACTGGCAGAGTGCAAAGAGAGTGCTCCGGTATTTGAAGGGTACCAAACATTTCAAACTGAAGTTTCAAAAAGGTACTAGTTTTGAGCTTGAAGGTTATGCTGATGCCGATTGGGCTAGCAATAAAGAGGACAGAAAATCCTACAGTGGTATTGTTTTTACTTCATCTGGAGCAGCTATATGTTGGGAAAGTAATAAACAAAAAACTGTGGCACTCTCGAGCACAGAGGCTGAGTACATGAGCCTAAGCGAAGCTGCAAAAGATGCCATATATCTAGGCAATATTTTGTCAGAGTTGATAAATTATAAGAGTATTGTGACTGTTTTCAATGACAATCAGAGTTTTTGGGTGTATGATAAATTGACATTCATCATACTGGGCGTGGAAATGAATTCTGAATTGAGACTCTATCACGAATCTGCGATTAGAGGTCTATAAAAATCACAAGTTTCCATCGTTCAAGTTTGAACCCCCTGATTGGGTATGAAAGTGTTGAAAAGGAATATTCTCAGATAAATTATGAACATACAAAAATGGATATATATTTATATAAAGCAATACATTTAGAATTCGCATTCTCTATGTGATGAGAATATTTACTCTTTTTCAGTTAATTCAATAGAAAACAACTACTTTCCTGGCTATATGCCACGACGAACATTGAATTATATCTATTGAACACACACGATAAGAGTTTGAAAATGAAATATAAAAATTTCTGAAATTGAGAATTTGCATTCTCCTTCAGACAAAAATATGTATATACACACATCATTCTGAATATTCAACAGAAAACAACTACTTTCCTGGCTATTTGCCACGTCGAACATTGAATTATATCTGATGAACATTCAAAAGGGGAACATGAAAAATAAAGAATAAAATCCTCCGAAATTGAGAATTGACATTCTTCTTCAAATCGGATGAATAATATGATGAATAATGATCTAGAAATATGACTTACCAATATATTCAGCATTGAAATGAAAATTGGAATGTATAGGAGAAGTATACTGGCATGAACTCTGATCTTGATGAGCTTGAAAACGTCCAAAAAAATTATCATTCATATCAGTGATATGGGAAATATTATCTCTCACACACAGGTTATATGACTTTATTGCAATGAACCCATTTCGGATCTCTGAATCCTCATCAGTAACCATGATGTCCACTTATTCTTACAGCCATTCTTCATGATATACACAATTTTCATCTCTATATAATACAACTAAAATCGAGTAAAACTATAACGAAATGACATCTGAGAAATTTGTTGACATTCTATTCCTGTCATTTGGACGTTTTTGCTTTTGGGTGTATGATAAATTGACATTCATCATACTGGGCGTGGAAATGAATTCTGAATTGAGACTCTATCACGAATCTGCGATTAGAGGTCTATAAAAATCACAAGTTTCCATCGTTCAAGTTTGAACCCCCTGATTGGGTATGAAAGTGTTGAAAAGGAATATTCTCAGATAAATTATGAACATACAAAAATGGATATATATTTATATAAAGCAATACATTTAGAATTCGCATTCTCTATGTGATGAGAATATTTACTCTTTTTAATCACATAGAGAATGCGAATTCTAAATGTATTGCTTTATATAAATATATATCCATTTTTGTATGTTCATAATTTATCTGAGAATATTCCTTTTTATTTTTCATGTTCCCCTTTTGAATGTTCATCAGATATAATTCAATGTTCGACGTGGCAAATAGCCAGGAAAGTAGTTGTTTTCTGTTGAATATTCAGAATGATGTGTGTATATACATATTTTTGTCTGAAGGAGAATGCAAATTCTCAATTTCAGAAATTTTTATATTTTATTTTCAAACTCTTATCGTGTGTGTTCAATAGATATAATTCAATGTTCGTCGTGGCATATAGCCAGGAAAGTAGTTGTTTTCTATTGAATTAACTGAAAAAGAGTAAATATTCTCATCACATAGAGAATGCGAATTCTAAATGTATTGCTTTATATAAATATATATCCATTTTTGTATGTTCATAATTTATCTGAGAATATTCCTTTTCAACACTTTCATACCCAATCAGGGGGTTCAAACTTGAACGATGGAAACTTGTGATTTTTATAGACCTCTAATCGCAGATTCGTGATAGAGTCTCAATTCAGAATTCATTTCCACGCCCAGTATGATGAATGTCAATTTATCATACACCCAAAAGCAAAAACGTCCAAATGACAGGAATAGAATATCAACAAATTTCTCAGATGTCATTTCGTTATAGTTTTACTCGATTTTAGTTGTATTATATAGAGATGAAAATTGTGTATATCATGAAGAATGGCTGTAAGAATAAGTGGACATCATGGTTACTGATGAGGATTCAGAGATCCGAAATGGGTTCATTGCAATAAAGTCATATAACCTGTGTGTGAGAGATAATATTTCCCATATCACTGATATGAATGATAATTTTTTTGGACGTTTTCAAGCTCATCAAGATCAGAGTTCATGCCAGTATACTTCTCCTATACATTCCAATTTTCATTCCAATGCTGAATATATTGGTAAGTCATATTTCTAGATCATTATTCATCATATTATTCATCCGATTTGAAGAAGAATGTCAATTCTCAATTTCGGAGGATTTTATTCTTTATTTTTCATGTTCCCCTTTTGAATGTTCATCAGATATAATTCAATGTTCGACGTGGCAAATAGCCAGGAAAGTAGTTGTTTTCTGTTGAATATTCAGAATGATGTGTGTATATACATATTTTTGTCTGAAGGAGAATGCAAATTCTCAATTTCAGAAATTTTTATATTTTATTTTCAAACTCTTATCGTGTGTGTTCAATAGATATAATTCAATGTGCGTCGTGGCATATAGCCAGGAAAGTAGTTGTTTTCTATTGAATTAACTGAAAAAGAGTAAATATTCTCATCACATAGAGAATGCGAATTCTAAATGTATTGCTTTATATAAATATATATCCATTTTTGTATGTTCATAATTTATCTGAGAATATTCCTTTTCGACAATCAGAGTGCTGGTAAATTGGCAATAAATCCGATTTTTCATAAAAGATCTAAACACATAGATGTCAGGCATCATTTTATTAGGGAATTGATACAAAATAATGTTATTAAGATAAATTATCTTCCCACAAA
>OU896723.1:17381309-17489431 GCA_918026855.4 Phaedon cochleariae | reverse complement strand
TTTTTAGATAGATTCAATATGTCCAAACTTTGGTTAGGACCCATGGAATCTATATACCTTAAAACTATTTGAGGATCCCAAGTGATGTGGTATTTGGGTTTAGGTGGACGTGACCTTCGTACTCCTCTTAAGAAACGTCTTATCTGAATATTTTGTCCAATTTCACCAGGTAAGATGAGTGCAAGAGCAGACCGGTGTTGGTTAAACATACCATAGGAGTGGTTTTTTGAATCTAATTGTTCTTGTAAGAAAATCAACACATCTGAAACTCCTGCATTATAAAGAATAATTTTGTTTCTGCAACAAAATAGCCACCATAGGTTGAAGGTCGTGTTGTACTGCTTCATGGTAGCTGCTGATAGAGATTCTAATGATGTTTCGACTGTTTCTTCTGGGTATCCTCTGCTTAAGAAAGCCTCCCTGACGATTTGCCGGCAACCAGGATAAGGGAGTGACTCATTGGGTGTGATGAACTGAAAGGAGAAAATAATAAGTCAATTTTTGGTCCCAAATAAACAAATTCTGATATTAAAAGTTCCTTAAATAAAGGGTACCATGGTTGTGTAGGCCAATAAGGTACAACCACAATACCGTCAACCTTGTCTGAAATGATTTTGTTGAGTGTACGCAAAACCAAGGAGAAGGGTGGGAATGCATAAAAATTAAATTTTTTTCAGGAGACAGTGAAGGCGTCAACCGCCCAAGAATCAGGGTCTGGATGCCATGGTAAGTATTTTTTGCATTTTGCATTGACTTTTGAGGCGAATAAATCAATATCAGGTTTACCAAGATGAACAATAATATTACTATAGGCATCCTCTGATAGTTCCCATTCAGTCTCAGTAGATATTTTTCTAGAACTCTCATCAGCTTTGTTTTCTTTTGACTGAACATATGAAGCATGGAGCCATAGATCTCGATCCTCACACCACTGCCAAATCTTTTTGGAGAGGCTATTGAGTTCTACGTTTTGAACACTACCCATTTCATTAATGTAAGTCAAAGCTGTAGTACTATCTACTCTCAACAGTATATTGCAGGATCTCAGATCTTTGGCATAACATTTCAAAGCATGAAATATAGCTTTTAGCTCTAAGTAGTTTATATGGTGAGTGATTTCAGATAATTTCCACCAACCATAGGTGTTTTGTCCTTGACAATATACCCCCCACCCTGTTTTTGAAGCATCTGAGAATATTTAAATATCAAAATGGTCTTTAATTATTTTATTTTTGGAAATCAAAACTGATTTTTTCCACCATTCTAAGTCACCTTTGATAGACTCGGTTATTTTCATAGCACAGTTATAATTCTGCTTAGATTGTTCCAAGGCCAAATACTTTTCTCTTCCTAAAGTTTTTGTATAAACTTCACCATATTGTACAGCAGGGCAAGCTGATACAATTAATCCTATGAATTGTGCAAATTCCCTAATTTTTACATATTTCTTTGACTGAATTCTAAGAATTGAGTTATAAATTTTTGTTCTTTTTTCTTGTGTAAGTTCCAAAGTCATTTCTACTGAATCAAATATGAAACCCAGAAATGTACATCTTTGTGCTGGATTGAGTTGACTCTTGTCTTCATTGATAGTGAAGCGTAAAGAACTCAAAAGCATAACCGTACAGTGATCTGCTTCTTTGCATTTTTCTGAGGTTTCTGAAGTTATCCAAATATCATCCAAATATGACACACAGGAAATGTCTTTCTGTCTAAGTTTAGCTAAGACTGGCCTCATCACTTTAGTAAAAACATATGGTGCTGAGGAGAGGCCAAATGGTAAGGCTGTGAATTCATAAAGAAAGGGTATGGTTAAACTTGAATCTTAAATATTTCAATCAATTGGAATTGAAAAATAGGCATCCTTAAGATCTATAGTTGCCATGTATGATTCGTTTTGAATAAGTTTCATAACAGTTCTGGTGTCCTCCATTTTAAAATGTGGGGGATTAATAAATTTATTCAATTTTTTGAGGTTAAGAATGAAACGTTTTTTACCATTTGGCTTATTCACCAAGAAATAGTGAGACAAAAATTGATCTTTCATTCCAATACACTTTTTTACTGCTCCTAAGCTAACTAAATCAGTTATTGCCAGAATTTAAGATTTGTCTTTCTTCTTGTCTTTTGGCATGTAGCATGTAGATTTAGGTTTTTTCAAGAAGAGGGAATTTTATAACCTTTAATATAATCCAGGACTGTGCTCGTAGCACCTATATCCTTCCACATCCCAAAATGTTTCCTGAGTCCACCTGCAATTTTTCCTACCTTTAGGATCGAAACCTGCTCTGCTGTTGACTCCTTCTCTGCAGAGGTCTCTGGCCCTCCTGTCGATGATCCCTCCTGAACCTCGACGGGCCTCGGAAGTTTAAAGAATGTGTGATTACTTTACTTTTAGTGCCTACATTTGTAGGCATATTATTTACTGTATATGGCTTTTTGAAATCTCTACTGGACTTTTCTACTGCTCTGGCTGCTCTAATTTTTTCTCCCAGATCAGAGTCAAATAGGTGTTCACCTACAGCTGATGCACTAGTGAGTGCTTTAACAGTTTTATTTAGATGTGGAATTATTATAGCTCTCCTCGTAAGAGACATTCTATGATGCAAATCAGCAAGGATTTTTCCTGCCTCACTTAGTTCTCTTATGGCCTGTTTCTGAGATTCAGAGTTATTAGTTTGATTTTGTGTTTTCAATATCAAGTTAAGGGTCATACCCAGTGCAGCAATTCCTCGTCCTAATTGGTTTTGTCTGTTGATGTGAAAACTATCCTTTTTGATAATCATCTCTGGAATAGCAGTTACAATTTCTTCGTTAACTTTGGGTGCTATGAGTGTTGGTAAGTTAGAGGGAGGTCCATATTTTTCTATGAGTTTTGATCTCTCATCTTTTCCTAACCCATTACTAATTATAGTTTTCCACCTATTACCTATAAGTGGGTGTAATTCAAAGGTTTTGAGGGTATCTTTTTTCTCTCCTAGCAATTCTAGAATTTCATCATCATCAACCTGACTTTCCTGATCGCCAGGTTGTGAGAGAGGAGAACCCAATCCAAGATGTTCATTGTTCAACAAGGGTTCATTATCCTCATCTGAGATATCTAGTATCTGTGAATCTGAATCAACACTTGGTCTTCTGTGTTGGGACGGTGATTCAGACTCCTGGGCATGTAGCCTTTTTGTATTGGAGATCTGTTGACAATGTGTTCGGTCCTTCGTAACATAGTCCTGGGCTCGTAACCCGTTTGGAACGTCAGACCTTGGATACATGTCCTGGGCACGTGACCCACTGTGGACACTTGACCTTGGAGAAGTATATTACTTCTTTTTACGGTCACCTCGAGAGTCGCTTGGAGAACTGGTACGAGACTGTCCATATGATTTTTCCGAATATTTTTTGGATGGGGATATCTCATGGTTTGTGTCACTTCGGTACCTTTCATAATCGACATGATCATAACTTGGACTTGAGCGTTGCAAATGGCAACGACTCTCCTGTTTCATCTTCTTCTTCATATCGGCAATTTCTCGTTCTAGGTCGAGTAATAATTCACGGCGCGATCGTTTCACTTCTCTGCTATTGAGCGGAGAACGTTCGCGGCTTCTTTTCGATGATTTGGGCATATTTAACACAGATATTTCAGTTTTTTCAGGAAATAACTAGCAATAGCGTCCATTACTTAGCGCACAAAAAAGCGTAATGACGACAGAAGCACAGAACACGAGAGATGCGACACGGAACACGGGCATAAAACATTTTCCTTTCTTGATTGACACGTCAATCCTTTAAAATTTGTGGCTGGCTCCAACTGGCGACAAAGAGCGGTACTACATAGTAAACCTAGTGATCTAGAGGGCGAGGCGCTGTAACACAATCAAAATTATAGAACTTCAACCTATTTCGGATCATCAACTGAGAAATTATCTTCATTTCTACATAAACAGGACTTAAAAGTGGCATATAGAACAAATAACACGTTGGGACGGTTTATCAAGAATAATAAAGACAAAACTTTTGAATTCTAAAAATCAGGGGTATACAAACTCAAATGTGGATCTTGTCTTAAGGTATATATATATCGGTCAGACAGGTCGTACGTTTAATCAGCGCATTCATGAACATAAGATGAATTTTATGAAAAAGAAAACAAATTCAACATACGCCAACCATATATTAGAAGAAAATCATAGTTTTGATGATAATTTCGAAATTCTGCACGTAGAAAATGAAGGACTGAAACTCAATCATTTTGAATCATTAGAAATCAACAAACTCAAAAATTTCGACATTTTACTTAATGATCAATTAGACCATAATAGTTCATCACTGTTGAATTTGTTTTCTTAGTAAGTAATAATATGTATTTGATATCAACTCTTTCAAGTTAATCCGGTATACCGTAATTTAATGTAGATATTGTGCCTAATTTCCGAAAATGGAGGTTTATCGTACCTGGCCACAGGTAACTAATCCTTCAGGTTGGGAAGGTAAGCTATATAAAAGTTAAGCAAGCCAACGTTAGTTTAGTTCATTGTACCAGTATATCACCTGACGAAGCTACTGTGTTAGCGAAACATGTCGTGTGTTTAATAAATTTTGTGGAAATCTTATCGTTTGTGAAGTTTCTACATTTATCATGGATTTCCATCAAGTAACGGCCAAGTCAATTCAAAAAAATCACGAGCAGTAAATATTCTGAGTGATAATAGAACGAATTTAATTGAAGTTTTCGACTACATAATTGAACATTCAGACCAGTGGGATGACATTTCAATACGAGAATCGACCGGACTCAAAAAATTATTAGCAGATTTTGAATTCGTGTTCTTACTTCTCACTTTTGATTTAATTTTCACTTATACCGACCCAGTGTTTGCCATCATTCAAAATAGATTATCTGATATTACTTACTGCAATGAAAGAATTATGTCACTTTTGAATACTTCGAAACAATTCAGAACTGACGAAAGTAATTTTACAAATATATATTCAAAAAGAAATTTTGGATTTAATCATTAACTAAATTAAAATAAGATTCAAAGGCGTTTCATCTCTCAACTTTTTAGAATTGACAAATTTTTCTGAATGTTGGATGTTCTGGAATAGTATGAATCATTTTGCTTGATATTGTCTCTTCCACCAACATTAGCGTTCGTGGAGAAAAGCTTCAAAACATTAAAACGAAATAAATTCTATAGTCGAAATACGGTCTCTCAATCGCGTCTAAAAAATTCATCGATTTCAGCCATAGAACGAGGACTGATTAAAGATTTGATGAAAGTTTTTATGACAATATTATTAACGATTTCGCTCTAAGTAAACCGCGTAGAATTGATTTGATGTTCAAGAAGGAATAAATATTGAAACTTGAATGCAGAATACAATTTTTCAGTTTTCGTTACGTTTTCGTTAAGAGAACATATTTTTGTTTCTTCTTTAAGAGTTACGTTGTTTCGTTCTCAAGTTTAAGTTACGTTTTCAACAGAATATATATTTTTTGTATAAGAGTTATGTTGATTTTTGCGAGTTTACGTTACGTTTTCAACAGAATATAAATATTTTTTGTTCAAGAGTTATTTTATTTTTATTTTCTTCCATTTTATTTTTTCGACTTTCTTGTTATTATTTTTTCATACCAACTTACCCTTATCCACCTCCTTTTTCTTTCTCCATTTCCCCGGGTGAGAATGCTCTAACCTCCTCGTGGTTCTTGCTGGACAATTTAATTATTTGGTTATGTGAACATGCTTATTTGCCATCGAACTTCATTCAAGCCGCTCAACAACGTGTTACGTTCGCATTTTTCTCTTTCATTTCAATCCAAAAAATTGAGTTGACGAACTAGAGCAATATCTTTACTCTCGCCGACCCAGGTTCTGAGGGCACGAGCCGTCACTGGTTCCTACAATATTTAGTAATGATGAAACTGAACGCATCTCATCCATGGCTGTTGATCCATCAACGTCAGCAGGCACTTCACTGACAATACCAACTTCAAGTCATATCTCCAGCGTTAGTTCTGAAGAAACTAACTCGTCCGTTCTTCTAAGAACATCGAAAACACAGAAGTTGGAATTGTATGAAAAAAAAAAAAAAACAGAAGGGTACCATACAAAAATACAAGAACAAACTAAGGAATGCCAACAGAAAAATCAAAAATCTTGAAGATAAGCTGAAGATGCAGACTTCAATGGAAATAACACTTCTCAAAGCATGCTATAATTCGTTCCAGATAACGGCACTAAAAAAAAATTATGAAGTGGGATGATGATACAATCACAAAATCCTTGAAGCTCAAGTTTGCTTGTGGGGGTACAGGTTATGAAGAATTGTTGAAACAAAATCTGCCATACCCATCAATTCGAACTCTGCAGAGAAGATTGGAGAATATTAAATTTGACTATGGGATATTGAATGAGGTATGTCTCCTTCTTAAAATAAAAGTAGAACATCACAATCAATATGAAAGAGATTGTGTTCTTGTTTTGGATGAAATGGCGATTGAACCTAGGAGAACATATGATTGCTCATTGAATAAATATTTTGGGGATGTTACACTCTTTAACCACTATGGAATAGCAACTCATGTGTTAGTATTCATGTTGGCAGGCAACAAATTGTTGCATATTATTTCACAGGTAATTCTGTTGATGGTGTGCTGTTTATGAGAATATAATACAGAATATTTTTCTGAAAACTTCTGAAATAAATCTGAATATAGTTTCCATAACCTCTGACATGGGTCCATCAAACCAAGCTCTATGGAGGACATTAGGCATCTCTGCAGGTCGGCATACTTCCATAAAGAATCATGCACCACACCCTATAGACCAGAGTAAACAAGTATTTTTTATTGCAGATATGCCTCATTTATTCGAGAATATAAAGTCAATGCTCATCACAAATAAAATAATTCATATTCCTGAATATATTCAGAATGAATACAGTTTACCAACACCAATAATTTCAGTTGATCATATTTATATGATTTGTGTCATTTTCAAAATAATCTGCAATTTGAATTAGCTCCAAAATTGACACAGTCCGATTTAACGCCTCCTCATTATGACAAGATTAAAGTTTCGGAAGCAACTCATGTGATTAGTCATGATGTCAGCAGTGCTCCGAAGTTTGTGGCTGAACATCTGAAAAAACCAGGGTATCTTACCACTGCCTGGTTTATAGATTTGGTAGAGAAGTGGTTCAATTTAATGACATCCAGATCACCAATTATTGTCATCAGCAAATTTCATGAAGAGCATTACACAGAAATCATCGATTTCTTGAACAATTACATGAAAATTATTCATTGCTTGGAAGTTGGATGTAAAAAAATTTGGAAACCATGTAAGACAGGTGCCTTGATTTCAACGAAATCGATATCAGATTCACAAAAGAAGTTATTAAAAGAACATCAGTATGAATTCATCCTAAAATTAGTGTATTGAGATCAAAACAGATAACCCCTAATGCAATGCAAATTTAAAAAAATTTGAAGTTGCAATCTGTATCTCAATTCATGAGACATACTAGTAAAAGTAGTTATAGTCAAGATGAGAGAGAGCTTTGTTCAGATTTTCTGGAAATTGCTAAAAATTATCCAGAAAATATGTATGATAATGTACAGATTCCTGAAGAAGTTGAAACCACTCTTATTTTCAACTATACCATAATATCACAAGATGTCCATTGAACATCCGTTTTATGTCCAGTATGTATCCAAGGTGTCCATGGACATATTCTGAAGTAGTCCATATGGTGTCCATTTCATATCCTGTCTCGAAAAGTCCATAAAACATTGTCCATTTGAGGTTCATGTGAGGATATCCATAAGGCGTACATTTGATGTCCTCTTGTTGAAAATGTGAATGATACTAGTATTATATATATATATATAATACGTCATATAATATATACGTTATTGAGATATACCTACATTTATATGAAAGTGTCTGATGAATGCCAAATTTATAATTAGGAAAAAATAACCCAGGTAACACAGTTCTCTCCGCGATATCTCTAAGTAGTTATCTTCAGGATCAAAATGCGAAATCCTTCTGCGAGGTATCAAAGATCACTATAGGCTGTCACCATAAGAAATACTCTCTGGAGTCGTCCGAAAGGAATCTCGGAGATCTCGCCTCAGATTTGATATATTCCTCATTATTGCGAATCCTTGAGGTTATCTATATCAGGAAATGAATAGGCATTTCTTTCTGCGAGAACCCAAGGATATCCTGGACGTAACAAGATCGAGAATTTCCCATTGCGAGCTCCTAAAGTAATCACAAACATAACCTGAATAATTAATGAATATTCCTACAAAAATATTGAGTTGTTTTTTTCAATAGCCTTTATATTTATTCAAATACTGGGTGTCCCAAGTTATCGTTTACAGGCAATATCTCGCCTATTTGTCAAGATATCAAAAGCATTAAAAAACTGCATCAAATGGCATTAAATAACCTTCCTAATGGCTTATGAAGAATGTGAAATATTTGGCAGCCCCTGGATGGTAGATATATACTGATCTAGTAGCATATTGTCTCTGAAAATTGCGTGTCAATCTATTTGGAATACAACGATATAGCACATACTTGGTGTTTTGTTCTTGATAACAACAAAAACATGAACATTTTGTGACTTTTTTACGTTACTCAAATGACAAATTGCTTTCACCCATGTGTTCAAGTTCACAAATAAGAAGTATGGATTGCATTTTTGTTTCAAAATATTAATTGCAGACGGTACCTACCTAGTGTAATAATTAATCTAATTTCATTGTGGGACATTTTTACGAACATGGGAGGAGGCAATTTTCAATCGATGTAACGTAAATGAGGTCAAAAAATTGTATTGTTAATGTTGTTATTAATGAACAAAATACAAAGTACCGATGTGCTATCGTTCATTCCCGAAATAGGATGATTGGTAATTTTCAATGACAATATACAGGGAGTCCATTAAATGAAAATTGAGGAGTTGCTACCAGGTGGCTGTCCAATCTTATTCACTTTTTTTGAGTCATAAAGAAAGTTCTCTGATGTCATTTTTGAAGCATTTTTACTATTTTTTGTTCATCTTGTCGAGTAAGCAAGTTTTTGCCGGTACCTTTACGATAACTTGGGACACCATGAAATGGGAGCCATTAATCTATGATTATAATAATTGTATACTAGATACTAGATTTTCTTCTTGATTATTTCAAATTTTGCAGTGAATTAATGATAATTAATTATCTGCCCTGACGAAAAAGACAAAAATGTTCTAATTCAGGTGGGATCGAGAATCAAATATCTACCTCAAATTCGTGGGTAGATATCGGACTACCTTTTTTTTTAAAGGATACCCGGCCAACTCCTCGGAGATTTTTTCAAGTGATAAAGTTTACTTGATCAATGTCTTGCTATAGAATAATATATAATTGAAGCGCATTACGTTGATCTAACTCTGAGTTTGGTAACTCAATCTTTTTCGCTGAAATAAATATCCAGTAAATTTAACTCCACCCCAAACAATATAGCTGGCGCTAGTTAGACTTCGCCGACAGGAGACTGCTGTAAACCAATGACTTCTCAAAAATTGAACACCTTACCATATTAGTGGCGATCATGTGGCGATTGATGCAAATATCGCTCTTAAAGGCCTCGTTATAAGGTGATGTGCACGGATTCTTGAACAATTCATAGTTGCGAGCACTTGAAGAGTTCGCTATTAGTAATTGATGCGAATTTCCCAAAGTTCTCTTCACAAGGCGATGCGTGCGAAAATCTCAAACAGCTCGTAGTCGCGAGCACTTAAAGACCTCGACAAAAGCAATTGATGCGAATCTCCCAATGTCCTCGTCACAAAGCAATGTATGCGAATTTCTCAAACAGCTCATGATTGCGAGCACTTCCAGTTATCGCCAGTGGCGATGGAAGCGTATATCTCAAAGTGCGCGCCTGAGGGCATTGTATGAGAATTTCTGCGTGCGATATATTCAAGACCTCGCTGAGCTCAGCCTAGGTGGCGGACATTTGGCCTAGATATAGCACTCTCGGCGATCTCTCTAAGAAGTTACAAAAGGCATCACAATTTCCTAAAAGGATTTCTTCAAGATATCTTTAGGACCTCTTTGTGCTGGCTGGGAACAGCAACCACCTGAAAATGAAATGTTCTTACGTCATTCAAAAAAAAAGTCCAGAAAAAATATTCGCATTCGAACAACCAATCATAAAAAATAATGCTCTAATCAACAGAAAAATAGTTCGAGTTTCTCGCACACATGCCGCTACTGCAGCGAACTGAAGGTTGGTACACAGCATCTGGTATAGTATAGATTATGGTGGTTGGTAGCCATGCGCCAAGAAAGTGAGGTTATGATTATTTAGCATTTTGCAGCTTGCAACTTTGCAAGCGAAGCAGTGTTGCCGAATCAGAGGTTTTCCCGCTAAATCTGGCGTTTGTAGCATGCATCTAGAGGTGAACTTTTAGTGATTTCAGACATGTCTAAAGTCTGGGCGTTTTGTGATGATACAGAGGCTTTTCTAGCGGGAACTTGAAACAAAATCATTCGAACTCTGATGTGAAATATTCTGTGACCCGTGCTCCGAAGATAATTCGTTCCATCTTTCCTATGAAGAATATTCTGTGATCCGTGCTCTGCTGAATATAATTCGTTCCATCTTTCCTCCTTCCCGTCAATGCGTCATCTGTATATATTTCACAGAACTAAAATAAATGAAGTTGACATGTTGACATTGACAACAATTGTCTAATATCATGAATCAATTGTCTTGAAACTTTGAAACATAACACAATAACGGTTCAGCCACAATGGTTCAGCTTCAGAATTCAGAAATCAGAATTTCAGAATTATCAAAATAAAGGTGTTGGGTGTTGCATTGGAATTACATAAATTCATGAATTCATTTCAGCATGATGCCCAAGCCGAGCTGAAAGATTGGATACAACCTCTACTAAAGACGATCCGGATAAAGCATATTGCCGTTTTTGTATAAATGTACCCGTTTTTGTATAAATGTACCCTAATATGTCGCTTGAAAGATTTGAAGAGCCATGCTGTACGATGGAACCATAGAAAAGCTGCAGAACCATTTTCATCTCAGAGACAAAAAAAAATTGAATTCAAAAGTGAAAACCAGATTACTTCCACAGTTATGGCAGAAACTAATTTGGCAATGTTTTGTGCTGTACATACCTCAATAATGTCCATAAACCACTTATTTGAGTGTTGTAATAGAGAATTTGTTGATGCTACATCAACCCCAATAAGGATACATCGAACAAAGTGTAGAGCCAGTATTTGTAATGCACTGGGACCACATTTCAGTCAACAACTGACGGATATTGGCAGTGGTCCATATAGTTTGATCATTGATGAATCAACAGATATAACTGTAATAAAAATGTTGGGGGTTGTTATTAAATATTTCAGTAATGCCACTAAAACAGTTATTTCAACATATCTTGGGCTGTTGGAGTTGGAAAATGGAACAGCTGACAGCATAGTTGATGCTTTAGTTGAATTATTAAACAAATTGGGGTTGAACATCAAGAATTTGTCAGGAATAGGGGACTGACAATGCATCAGTGATGGTAGGAGTGAATAATGGGGTGTATCAAAAGTTGAAAACTTTATATGGTTTGAACAATTTGGTCCTTGTTAGGTGTGTATGCCATTCATTGCAACTATAGCACTTTCAGCTGCCACTGTAGAGACTCTACCAAGAAATATCAATTTCATAATTAAAGAAACTCACAATTGGTTTCAACATTCCTCTATCAGACAACTGTCATATGCAAACATTCACAAGCTGATAAATGATGACAAAAAACCCCTGAAACTACTGCAGCTTGCACAAACTAGATGGATATCAATTGAACCAGCTGTTAAGAGAATCTTGAACCAGTGGTTGGAACTAAAGACACATTTTGGAATTGTTAGAATAACAGAAGCTTGTTATACTGCAGAAATGTTACATTCAAACTTTTCTGATCCAAATAATAAGGTTGCTATAAAACTATTTATAATTATGGATAGCTAATAGTTTTCATTTCAGGTATGCCAGTTCTGGATGAAGTACAGAGAGTTACCAAGAACTTCGAATCAGCCCAAGCAGATCCCCTGAAACTTCATGAAGATCTAATGAATTTGGTTAAATCAGTTGCAAATTGTTACGGTTTTATTTTGCACTACGAATTCTCCGTTATTATCATTCTGGAATCATTGAATTTCGTGTTCTTAAGTATCAGATCGATGTCACACTCGGTATCATGTTCACTGTGCTATATGATAACTTTATGTTATGCTGTATTATGAACTATCTTTCAGTATTTCGCCCCCTGTACTCACCTTTATTTCAAACAATTTCGCATACATTATATTGTGCTCAGTAGGAGAGATGTAAATATAAGGATCCATCATTGTTTACTTTATTTTTATTTCAATGATTAAATCAATTGACAATCGATTTCTGATAATTATAAGTCAATATTCAATGACAGAGTTGACAGAGAACATGTGAGATATTTTCTTAGTACAGATACTTTCTTTCTGACCCGAGATGAGTCCATAATACGTCAGCGATAGTTCGTCTTGAGAACACGAATGTCTGCAAGCAGTTGTGAAACCGTAACTTTTTCCTCAGCAGCAACACGAATAGTTGTTCATCAAATGTTTATCCGGATGGTGTAAGCACTGATCAGATTTTGTTTGTCGAGTATCTATTCCGGATGAATATCAATTTAGTTCAAGAGCTGAGTTAATGCCTTAGTGGTTTTTATAAACTTTAACTGAGTGTAGGATCCGAACTCACGATAAAAATTTTCATGGATGATTTTACACTTGGAATCTGCTCGCACCATCCTTATAAATTATTCAGCGCCAGCCAGCAGCCAACAGTCATCAGTCATCACGAAAATACTGTCTGCACCGTTCATTTAAGTTCAATATGTCACAGAACTATTCTCAGATTCCTGTATGATCTAAGGAATCAGTTTCGCGTATAAATCACTATAAATCGATGCAATTGACAGCAGTGACATTTCATATTTTTGATATCTGACTGACATTTCAATTTTTCACTTTTGATTCTTCCTTGGTACTTGTGGGAGTGTATGGCCGATTGAAATATCTCCATCGAATTATTCGATCATCTCTGTATGGATTTGGAGAATTTCAACATTATATGATTCATTACGTATCGGACCAATATTGGATGTTTGTATTTTGAATGAAATCATATTTTCTGCTCTGCAGGATATAAAGCCAAAAGCTCCTGTCTTGTCTATTCAACAAGTACCATTGTGGAAATAACTGACACGGACAATTCACAACATCGGAATTGTTAAAATAACCCTCAGCTACAAAAGAGGGTCCTAGTCCTACTCCTACTCTTAGTCCTACTCCTAGTCTTAGTGCTAGTCTTAGTCCTAGTCCTAGTTCTTGCAATAGGCATAGGCTTCATCCCACTATTAGTACTATATAGTACTACTGTTCATCCTAGTCCCTGGTCGTTGTATGTCTGGACCATAGACTCGTGCTGGTATCTCTTATATAAATCTACACTACTTGTCCAGAGTTTTCTACATTGGTTAACAAGAATACCTGCAGTTTTTGCTGTGTCTTCGACGACGAGCAGTCTTCCAGTTGAGGCCTGATTGCCTTGACCAGAGAGAAGAGGGATTCAATCATAAGTAACGCCATAGGAGCTCCACTGAGCATTCAGATAAGTCTGTCACACCATAAAACCTAAGGGAATGCCCCATATACCTGTATAAATTTTACATTCAATAGTAAGTTGTAAGCTATCCCCGTGACGTCACATGAATAGCCCTTCTTAGGACCTTCCCTATATTTGCATCAATTCAATGTACAAAACTATATCTGAAATCTGAATGCTCTCTTGAATGCCATTTCACTTACATAAATATAGATATGGTGTTATCATATGATTTGAATAGATAGTTTCAAGGTGTATGACTATTATTTCTTCATTAATCAACCCCAGGGTACTTGTAAATTTTACCAGATATTTGTAAATTATTGACTCTACCGATAGCAGTGGTTTATCCCTTTCATCAGGGTGGTTTCTGATTTTGGCTAGCGAAAAATCAGTGGCGCACCGGAAAATTTACCCCTTTCATTATATACTGTTACTCATATAATTCAAAAATACATGAACCGTACCCACACCCTAACTGAGCAGCTGGGAGGGTTAGTGGCAAGTACTTTATCTTTTGCATGAACCCTGCTTATCAAAACCTTGCCCCTAACAGATTGGCGCCCACCTTTTTTTTAAGTGAAAAACTGGTAATTATTTCATTTTTCTTTATCAGGTACCTTGGGTTGGATAATGTTTTTTTTTTGTAATTTGAAGAAAACATAGTCATAGTACCTATTTATTTTCTGAATTGGTGATAGGAAATCAATGTTTCTGATTTGATTATTTTTTTTCTGATTTGAGATCCTACATCCAATTCTTTTGAAAATTGAGATTGAAAACCTCTGATAGGTACTACCCTTGTTTTGTGTTTTGAAAATTGAAGTGTGACTTGAGAATTTTTTTTTCGCTTTAGTTTTGCACTTGACTTCTGGTAGACTATAAGTATAGATCATTTCGGCGTCTACAGAAGTGCTTGTGATTTTTTTTGGTTTGTGGAATTTTTGGTATTCTCAAGGTCACTTTTCATTTTGTCAAACATTTATTTTTGAGAATAGCTATTGCTGATTCTCCACACAATTTTCTTTTATCGTACTTTGAATTTTGATTTTTTCAAGTTGGATTTTTTGAATTTTACGTAGCGACGCCTACCGACGCCCAGCGTCGATTATTAGAAAGTGACTAATTTCGATATATTTTGGGATTGTGGTCATTTCTAAACTATTTTCAACCACCGACGCCTACCGACGCCCAGCGTCGATCCTTAAAAAGTGCTTAATTTCGATATATTTCGCTATCGTGGTCATTTTTATACAGTTTTCAACTTCCGACGCTCACCGACGCCTGCCGACGCCAGACGTCGTTTTTCTAATTTTTGTATTTTCTTACATTTAGGGTCATTGTGAGTAAGATTTTGATACTTTTAATTTTTTTTCGGTGATTTTTAAGATTTTTTTTGAAATGACTTCGACCAAAATAAAATTAGATGTTGGTTGTTTGACTAGAGAAGAGTTGGTATATGAAGCACAAATTCGAGGTCTTGGTGATGGCACTGATTTAACTGTTGCTGATCTTAGAGTAGCATTGAGGAAAACTCTATCTTTGGAAAAAACTACCCTAGCTATCAAAAGCTCGGCATATCCTTTCAAATTTTCTGAAGATTCTGCAGCTATTTCTGAAAATATTGGTACTTTACAGAATCTTATTGATGATTTCTCAGGCACGGAAAGAGATCACAGATATAAAGGTATATGTTCAAAAATTGCTCATATCTTAGGTCGTATAAATAGGTGTAGTCCTCAAGATGATGCACAGAAGAAACTTAAGGCTGATTATCGAGTGCAATTGTTATTGTTATTGGATAAATTGCAAGAAAAGGCTCGAAAAGGTCATAAGGATCCTTCTGTCATTGATATTTCGGTTTTAAGACAATCTTTAGCAGCACCTAATGCTCATAGCTCTGTTGTTAGCTCTAGTGATTCTTCCAGTGATGAAGATGAGCCTGTGAAAGTTCGACCTGTTCCAGTTCGTGACTGGGGTCTGAAATTTACAGGAAAGCCTGGTATGATGTCATTTTGTACTTTTGTTGAGAAAGTAGGTGCGATGAGAAAGTCACGTGGTATAACAAAATCGGTTTTATTCAGGGATGCTGCGGATCTATTTGAGGGTGATGCATATACTTGGTATAATTTAGTTAAAGAATGGGCTACTGACTGGGAATCTTTGGTTCGATTAATGCGACAGCAGTTCTTGCCTGCTAATTTTGACAAGGATTTATTTGAAGATATTAAACGTAGGACACAAGGTCCTAAAGAGAGCATTGGTTTGTATGTTGCAAGTATGAAAAGTCTCTTTAATAAAATGCAAACTCCTGTGTCAGAAGAAGTGCAGCTCACTTTAATAGTGGAGCGGATTGATCCGTATTATCAACCATTCTTGGCTTTTAGACAAATAGATTCAATTACTGAACTTATTGAACTTTGTCGTGTTGCGATTCGGATTGGACCAGATTCGGAGCTGATCACCGGCGCGACTCCTCATCTCTACGCGAAGACCCCTCTGAACCCGGTCCGAATCTCAACCGTGGCGACCCCTGCAGATGGACCACAGCGTAGCCTTTAACTTGACTACTTTAAAGTAGTAGAAACCGTGGAGTTCTACTACAGATTCACTACTTTCAGTAGGTTTGTTGTTGCATATAGCATTATGGCAACTTACATTTTTGTAATAAATATCTCTACTGGTCTGAGTTCAACTTGATTGAAAATGTGAAGCTAATTTTTTTTTCCCTTTGATCTGTTGGCTTTCAATATTTAAAGTTTTCGTGTTTGCATTTGGAATTTTTTATCGTCATTAAAGTCCATGGAACTTTAATGCCTCCCGGAGTGGAGGGGGGATTTGTTACGGTTTTATTTTGCACTACGAATTCTCCGTTATTATCATTCTGGAATCATTGAATTTCGTGTTCTTAAGTATCAGATCGATGTCACACTCGGTATCATGTTCACTGTGCTATATGATAACTTTATGTTATGCTGTATTATGAACTATCTTTCAGTATTTCGCCCCCTGTACTCACCTTTATTTCAAACAATTTCGCATACATTATATTGTGCTCAGTAGGAGAGATGTAAATATAAGGATCCATCATTGTTTACTTTATTTTTATTTCAATGATTAAATCAATTGACAATCGATTTCTGATAATTATAAGTCAATATTCAATGACAGAGTTGACAGAGAACATGTGAGATATTTTCTTAGTACAGATACTTTCTTTCTGACCCGAGATGAGTCCATAATACGTCAGCGATAGTTCGTCTTGAGAACACGAATGTCTGCAAGCAGTTGTGAAACCGTAACTTTTTCCTCAGCAGCAACACGAATAGTTGTTCATCAAATGTTTATCCGGATGGTGTAAGCACTGATCAGATTTTGTTTGTCGAGTATCTATTCCGGATGAATATCAATTTAGTTCAAGAGCTGAGTTAATGCCTTAGTGGTTTTTATAAACTTTAACTGAGTGTAGGATCCGAACTCACGATAAAAATTTTCATGGATGATTTTACACTTGGAATCTGCTCGCACCATCCTTATAAATTATTCAGCGCCAGCCAGCAGCCAACAGTCATCAGTCATCACGAAAATACTGTCTGCACCGTTCATTTAAGTTCAATATGTCACAGAACTATTCTCAGATTCCTGTATGATCTAAGGAATCAGTTTCGCGTATAAATCACTATAAATCGATGCAATTGACAGCAGTGACATTTCATATTTTTGATATCTGACTGACATTTCAATTTTTCACTTTTGATTCTTCCTTGGTACTTGTGGGAGTGTATGGCCGATTGAAATATCTCCATCGAATTATTCGATCATCTCTGTATGGATTTGGAGAATTTCAACATTATATGATTCATTACGTATCGGACCAATATTGGATGTTTGTATTTTGAATGAAATCATATTTTCTGCTCTGCAGGATATAAAGCCAAAAGCTCCTGTCTTGTCTATTCAACAAGTACCATTGTGGAAATAACTGACACGGACAATTCACAACATCGGAATTGTTAAAATAACCCTCAGCTACAAAAGAGGGTCCTAGTCCTACTCCTACTCTTAGTCCTACTCCTAGTCTTAGTGCTAGTCTTAGTCCTAGTCCTAGTTCTTGCAATAGGCATAGGCTTCATCCCACTATTAGTACTATATAGTACTACTGTTCATCCTAGTCCCTGGTCGTTGTATGTCTGGACCATAGACTCGTGCTGGTATCTCTTATATAAATCTACACTACTTGTCCAGAGTTTTCTACATTGGTTAACAAGAATACCTGCAGTTTTTGCTGTGTCTTCGACGACGAGCAGTCTTCCAGTTGAGGCCTGATTGCCTTGACCAGAGAGAAGAGGGATTCAATCATAAGTAACGCCATAGGAGCTCCACTGAGCATTCAGATAAGTCTGTCACACCATAAAACCTAAGGGAATGCCCCATATACCTGTATAAATTTTACATTCAATAGTAAGTTGTAAGCTATCCCCGTGACGTCACATGAATAGCCCTTCTTAGGACCTTCCCTATATTTGCATCAATTCAATGTACAAAACTATATCTGAAATCTGAATGCTCTCTTGAATGCCATTTCACTTACATAAATATAGATATGGTGTTATCATATGATTTGAATAGATAGTTTCAAGGTGTATGACTATTATTTCTTCATTAATCAACCCCAGGGTACTTGTAAATTTTACCAGATATTTGTAAATTATTGACTCTACCGATAGCAGTGGTTTATCCCTTTCATCAGGGTGGTTTCTGATTTTGGCTAGCGAAAAATCAGTGGCGCACCGGAAAATTTACCCCTTTCATTATATACTGTTACTCATATAATTCAAAAATACATGAACCGTACCCACACCCTAACTGAGCAGCTGGGAGGGTTAGTGGCAAGTACTTTATCTTTTGCATGAACCCTGCTTATCAAAACCTTGCCCCTAACAAAATACAGTTATAAACAATTTTCGTCAACGAAATGTTGATATTTTAAAATTGTCTGCTACTGAAATTGACTCCATGTTGGATCCTGATCCATATCTTGGATTCAGTTTTGAGTCAGCCTGTAGAGAAAGTAACATAGAAGGTATTGTGAAACAAGGCTTGAAGGAGAGATGTTTCAAATTTCTTGTGAAATTATTAAAAGAACTTATCCCGAGGTTGCCTTCAAACATGAATATTTTTGAAAAAATTAAGTTTTTTTCAGTATCTGAGTGTCTCAAATTGAACAAAATGCAGATTTCAGATTTGGCATCAGAATATTATTCTGATGCAATGAAAGTATCCAAAATTGAAAGACAGTGGGGTAATTAAATGATGTAAACTGGCAGAATGTAGAGAATACGAACATTTGTTGGGCTGAAGTTAATCTTTATAGGGATGCATCTGGGATCAATCCATTTGCTGACTTGTGCGAGTTAGCTTTTTTATTACTTACTCTACCACATTCCAATGCTGACGTTGAAAGAGTTTTCAGCCAAATGAATTTGGTGAAGAATAAATCAAGAAACCGAATGATTCTGAAAACCCTACATAATATTTTATTAATAAGGTTTGGGTTGAAAAGGAAAGGTACATGTTGCCAAAATTATATTTTTCCACCTGATGTATTTCGTTCAGTTATGAAAAGTTACAAGAGTGACAATAGCAATGATCTAAATGATCAATTAAATGATGAGCTCTCAGATGACCTGAATCTTCTGAACTGAAAAATAAGTTTTGCACCCTTATCCCTTGGAATCTGTCCTATCTTTTATGTTAGTCCTGACCAAAGAGAATTATGTTTATTTAATATATTTACCTGCTCCGCATGTGATATTTGTGTAGGTACTGTATTAAAAAAAGGTTTGCGCCCTTATCTATCGGAATCTGTCCAATATTTCATGTTAGTTCTGACCAAAGAGAGTTATGTTCATTTCATGTTCCTACTTATACCTGCTCCACATGTGATATTTGTGTAGGTACTATATTAGTATTAGGTAGATATGAATTATTGTTATGATGCATGTTATGAGTAATTAATGTTTTAATTGAACATAAATATTACTTCACACATTTTTCAGTATGTTATTTCTTTCCCATATGTATTTTTTCGAAAATGTTTTCCATACCTGAGTTGGACAATTAATTGAAAATAATTATCATCATAACATTTTTTATTACAGTATTGTACTGGACCCTTATTTTTATTTGTTGATATGAATTTTGATATAATTTGAATTTAGCGGTTTTCTGGGGGTTTTCAAACTGGCAAATTCAGATTATTATGTAAACACTGATAGCGAAGACCGAAGAGAGAAGCGTTGTTTTGGTTTCTGGTACAAAGTTTGTTTGGTGTGTTGATGTGTTGTGCTTAATCACGATCAGTTGTGAATTTAATATCAGAGTGAGTCTGAAAGTGTGAATTTCAATTACCGTAAGGAAAATTTTTATTATTTCAAAGAATCATTTGTTGACATAGTGATAATCATATTGCTCAGAGTATAATAAGTGATCCAGTTTTCATGATGAGCAATAACATAAAGAGAAAGGAATCATTCCTTAGCAAGTACTACAAAAGAGCCAATTGAAGAAAATTCATCATATCATGATATTTTTACTTCATCATCAGTGGATGATGTTAATCCTTCAGCATCACAGATCGATTCACCGATAATGAAATCTCCAGATTAGAAAATTTCAACCACAATAGATTCAAATGCACAGGAAGAACCTAACTGTTCTTCTCATCCAACTCCAGAAAAGGTTTCTGCAGAAGTTAAGGATGTCCTTGATGTGCTAGATTATGATAACATCTCATCATCCATGAGTTCTGATGAAAACTTTCAACATCATAGTGGTATACGATCACATCAAGTGGATTCAGAAACACATAATGAATCGACTGATACTATTCCTCAACAGTTAGCAATGTGGGCATTGAAACATAATATATCTCATTCTGCAGTTACTGATTTGCTTCATGTCTTGAAACCTGTAGTTCCTGAACTTCCATTCAGTTCTCGCACACTCTTATACAAACTCAAAGATATATAAATCTGGAGTCAGTAGAGCCTGGGGAGTATTTTCATTTTGGATTTGCAAAGTGCCTGGAAAAATTTCTGAAATTGACACCTAATAGTATTTCTTTATTGAACTCAAGCATCCTAGAAGTTTGTTTTAATATTGATGGTTTACCATTGTCAAAAAGTTCAGGAAGTCAGCTATATCCTATTTTATGTAATCTCTTCGAAAACAAAAATACAGTGGGGGTCATTGGCATATATCATGGAAATGAAAAACCAAAGGATGCAAATAGTTTTCTGAGGTTATTTGTGGATGCTGTTGTGAGTTTGATGGACTCTGGCTTCAACTATAATGGTTCTTTATATAGCATCAGAATAAAAGCTTTCATTTGTGATGTCCCTGCTAAATCCTTCATTAAATATTGCAGGGGACATAGTGGATATATGTCCTGCTCTAAATGTGTTGTGAAGGTGTTTTCATTCAAAATAGAATCTGCTTTCCAGAATCTAAAAACTTAACTTTACGGACTGATGGAAATTTTCGAATGCAATCACAGGAAAGTCACCACACTGGAAAATCTATTTTAGAATTGCTTCCTAACATTGATATGATCAGAGACTTTCCGTTAGACTACATGCATTTAGTATGCCTTGGTGTTGTTAAGAAAATGATAGTGAACCTTTGGCTCAATGGTAAACCATCAGAAAAAATATCTTTTAAACAAATGAAAGATATTTCAGATGTGTTACTGAATCAGATACCTGCAATTCCTTCTGAATTCAATCGTGAACCTAGGTCTTTGATTGATTCAAAAAGATGGAAGGCAGTTGAGTTCAGATTATTCCTTTTTTATACTGGCCCTATTGCATTGAAGAACAACATAAGTTAGGACAAATATAAACATTTCCTGAGTTTACATGTTGCCATGTCACTTTTATCTAGGTGTAAATGTGCTGAAGACATAGATTATGCACGATCTTTGTTACAATATTTTGTGGAAACATTTATAACTCTGTATGGTTCTCACAATGGATCTCATAATGTTCACAATCTATTGCATGTTTGTGGGGATGTTGAATATTATGGTAGCATAGAAAACTACAGCGCAGTATTTCAAGAAATTTGTGAGAAAAGGAGATAAACCACTGCAACAGATTGTTGAAAGAATAAATGAACAAGATAGTATTGAAACAAATACAGGGTGGTGCAGAATTCAGAATCTTGATCACCCGGTATATGTTCCAATTAAATATCAGTAGATAGTTAATCAAAAGTTGAGATGGGGACATGTAAGCCGTTTTGACCAATTATGAATAGTTTCGACACAAAAAATTCTTGAATTTGGAAAATCTAGATTTTTCACACCCTATATTTCAGTAATTATAACTGCTAGACCCCAAGTATGATGGGTCGTTGAAATCAGCTCATCAGGGAGAATCTCAAAATGAAATAATATATAGGGTGTTCGATAAAAAAAAGTTCAACTTCAGTGTTTTGTGATTTTTGGGGACATTCTGTATGTTTCAAAATAATTTCAAATGGTAGCCTATGTTGACATGCAACTTCCTAGAGAGAAAGAATTCCAAGAAGATAAGTGGTTAGCCTTCTGGAGACCGAGGCGTTACTGGTGGCCCGCCCTGTATATACCTATATGTATATATATTCATATATAAGAATAATGTTTGTTGATTTTTGTTGGACCGTGGTGAGATTCTTAGAAGAGGACACTGTTGAGGCAGTCCCAACCTTTTGGTTGTTGGGGAACAGTTGTTATTGGCCTACATTAACCAAAGAAAAGGTCATTGCTGCTATCAGGAAGCAAGAAGAGCCCAGTACTTGTTGGCCTTTACATCCAGTTTCCTTTTTTCGGAATGAAACTTTCGGTAAGAATGATAATTAGAAAATGAATCCATCATAATAAAATAATAGGGATGAGATGAGCCACTTGCTTGAATTTGATTTCATTAAATTTCATTTCAGACTCCTACCTGGACGCCAGGAAACACAGCAAAATTGCGGAATATGAAAGCGACCTTAATGAAGATAAGGCCAGTAGGAGTGCAAGAAGAAGGAAAATCGTTCCCTTCTTCAGAAGAGGAACCTAAAATTACAGATCCTCCAAAGAGAAATATGTCAAAATCTCAAGAATTCATCAAAGGTAAGAAGCTTAGTATTGGTTTTACTGTTTTTTTATAATTATATTTATAAGTAAGTATGTGATCATTTCATACATTTCAATGATAGAAATGAATATTATTTTTGATAATTCACTTGCCTGTTTTCAGGTCATAAACATACTGCCCTATCCGACCAATCCAAAAGTGTTACAGTAATGGATAACGTTGATAATTCTATATCTTTGTCCAGTAAAGGTATGCTTAATTTCATTTGTGAAATACTGTTTATTGATGCTTTTATTCCAGGTCAAATAAGTGATCCAACATCTGATAATCACAGAGGACAATTACAACACAGCCAGCTGAAAATTCTGTAATTGATAGATGTGTCTGCTGCCCTATCCATAAAAAAGGTAATGAGCTGGAGGCATGGATTTGGGCATCACTTCTATTTTTTGAATCCTTTACAGAAATGGAGCAGTTGAAAACATCGATTTGTACTCTGCAGAGAACTATCTCTGAGAATATCAAAATTCTAATGAGAAAACAAAATATTCTAACAAATATTGTGACTGATGCAGTTGGGACATCCATGAAGTTTCTGATGGGATCCAAACAATAAAAATAGGGGAAACTAGAAGTGAATTTAGAGAATCTATATTCAACATTTTTTCGTTTCCAATTGACACAATGGAAAAATTCGAAGAAGCAGAAAATGTCTGGTCAGAAGAATCAAATTTCCAAGCATCTGTGAGTAGATTGTTGTATTTATTTTCATATATCATTATAAGTTTCAGATTCAAATCCTTCTGGAAAAATGCTTTCAAATGCAGTGTATAATGATGTATCAATATTGCTGTAAATATCCTGAGCAATATGTATTGATGCAATTATCTCTTTGTTCCTTCCTGTCTTTTTTCAATACAAATAAGTCCTTTTTGTTTTCAATTCCATTTTGATTGACTTGCACGTTTTCTAGGTTCATGAATTATTTAAAATTAGTGGAAATTCCGTGTACGATTTTGTGAAAAGGGTGATGACTCATTTAATGACTAATGATTTGGCATCAACTTCCACATGGTATGGTACTAAATCTGAGCAACCAACAGTAAAATCCAAACTTGCAGCAGTTTTATTGAGTAAGTACAAGTTGATTGAATATAAATTTCACAACTTCAATCTTGAATATTGAAGATAAAATATATAATATTCAGCTTCCTCTGAATGACTTGATTTTTTCTGTATCTGCTGTGATTCATAATAATTATTTAGACTACAAATTGAATCTTGATCATAACTGTTCAATCACACGGCAATTAATATCAGTATTATCCTTATATTGGTTAATAATGAATTTTCAGGTGCAGCTGATAACTACAGCATTAGTAACGATAAGAAGACTGTTGAGGAGGCAGCTAGAAAATATTTAAGGAGGGCGAAGGAGAGGAGTGTGTTTGAAAAAAGACATTAGACCCTCAATGTGCTCCAGTCCATTCATTTCATTTGGTTATAGAAATTTGTTTATTAGTTTCTACGGTACTACAATATGTACCTGAATGATTTTGATTTTTTTTCAGTGTTCTAAATGTGATATATATTTTATTTGGACAGATACTATGTGGGTTTCATTTTATTATACTTTTATAATGTACGCATTTAATTTATTGTATCACAACCCCTTCATAACAAAATGACAGCTCATGAATGCATATCGTGATTGATAACAGATTTCACTTTAAACAGCTAATATTTAAAGATATTTGAAATATGAAAAAATAATCTCATTGGCACCTTGTTTTTTGTATTTTTACTAATGAAGCCCTTGTATATAACCTACTTTTTCTTATGATGGTTCGGAACAACTTCTTGGCAAGACCTATACAAAATGAAAGAGATCATCTTCATTCAATATAATTTTTCAAATGTCAGAATGAATATGTATTTCTTCTGAAATTTTTAGCTGTTGAATATGTGATAGGCACAGTCGATCACCCTGTATAAAAATATATATAAACGAAATGGGTATCCCATGATTATCCAATAGGGATATTTCTATGGATTTTCAGAAGGGTCATTGTATAGACATCCGGAAACGTGGAAAGTAGATGTCTTATGGATGTCCATAAGACATCCAGTGTACACAATCTGGTTGTCCAATGGATGTCCAGATTATATAATAGATATTCACATTGTCCAATGGATGTCCATTGGATTAACTATCATGTTCCTATAAATCTACATTGTGGACGTCCTATTGATGTACAGTGAAGACATCCATTGGATGTTCGTCCAGGACATCCTATGGATGTCCAAATAGGTGGAAAGTGAATGTCCAATGGATGTCCATGAGCAGTCCAGTGTCCACATTCTAGTTGTCCATTGGATGTCCAGATTGTCCAGAGGAACCTGTCCAATGGATATCCATTGGACTAATCTGTGTTATAAGGGGAGTGAAATGAAATCATTTTACAACATTGCTGGATATCTCATAAATAGCATCATCAAAACTTCCAAAACCTGCCAAAACTGCATCACATGTGTAGGCAATCAAAACCGTTGAAACATGAAATTCACCAGATTAACAACTATAAAATGTTATAAGGTGAATACTCTGTTTTTTTGTCATGAAAATATTTTTCATTTTTTCATTGAAATGGAGAGTACTTTCAGAAAGTATTGTTGTGGCTTTTCATATATTTGCCCGCAATTAAACCACACATTTTACTTAATGTCATCTATATTGTAACTTCATTCTATTATACAGTCATGGAAACAGTCTTACCTGTTCAAGCAATATTGATTGGTATCTATGGAAATACTAAAATCACTATAATTCTCCCTCACTATTAAAAAGTAAATTGAAGATGATAACATAACAAATCATTTGAGTTTCATTTGAATGTATAGTCCTAAATTATACTCAAATATCTATGTTCAAAACATAATTATTGAGATATTCAGGATGATGGCGAATCCGTTCTGAACGTCTCAATGTCTGACGCTGCACTGGAGGTGGTCCAGCAGGTAAATTTTGATGATGTTCAACTGGTGGCTCAGGATCTGGAAGTGACGAATCTTGATCATATTCAGCAGGTTGCTCAGGATCTAGTAGTGATGGATTTTGATGATGTTCAGCAGGTGGCTCAGGATCTTGAAGTGACGGAACCACAGGTGAAGGTGACAAAAGATTCTGTAGCTCCGGAAGAACCACTTGCTGACTTCTCTCGTTTTTCTCATGAGTATCTTCTTCAGATGGTGGCTTTGTGTCAGGTGCAAATGATACTGATTTCTGAACAACTTTGGTGCTCCTTAGTTGATCTATATGACGGTTATAAATATAACCATTATCAAGCTTTATAAGATAATGCAAATATCCAAATTTCTTTAATACCACACCAAAACGCCAAGTCTGCCTGTTGTTTGTATAATATCGGGATTGTACACGATCTCCAACTTTGAATGAACGTATACCTACAACTGGTTGAGGAGTTTTCTTCTGTTCATAGAATGGCTTGATCGCGTCCAACCTGATGCGAATATTTCTTTTCAGATACAACTCTGCTGGGGTTTTTCCCTCCGCAAGCGGCGTTGCTCTGTAGATTTGCATGATTTCTTGAAGTTGCTGCTGAAGTGTACGTGATTCAGTCTCCATAGCCTTCAAACGAGTTTTGAGTGTACGTACATTTCGTTCCGCTAGTCCATTGGTTTGCGGGTGTCCTGGTGCCGAAAACTTTTGGAAAATTCCATTTGAAGAACACCAATCCTTGAAAATTCCACTGGAGAATATAGCGGCGTTGTCCGATACCAAGACTCTAGGGAATCCATGTGTCGAGAAGATATTTTCGAGTAGTTCTATGGTTTTTGGACTTGTAGGTGCTACATTCGAAACACGAACCTCAACCCATTTCGATTTTGCATCTACTAAGATTAGCAAATGTTTTCCTTCGTACGGACCTGCATAGTCCATGTGAACACGATCCCAGTTCTCCTCAGGTTCCTCCCACGGATGTGTTGGTGCTTTGGGCGGACTTGATTTGATGACAGCACAAGTTTCACATGATTTTGAAAGATCCTCAATTGCACGGTCGATACCTGACCAAGTGCAATATTTTCGGGCTAATTGTTTCATTTTTGTACTACCCATATGTGTACTATGTAGTTCTCTCAATACAATTTGTTGAAGAGAGCGAGGAATCACTACCCTTTGTCCTTTGAATAGAACACCACCGTATAATCTTGATTTTCACAATTTCTATTGAGGGATAAATCATTCTTGATTTTGGAGAGTTCAGGATCTTTTTCTGTTTCTTGAATAATAATTTCTGCTGTAACGGTCGCGGAAGATATTTGAAAAACTGAATATTAGCAGATATCGGAAACTTCCTGATTTATAGAAATATCGATGGTTTGAATGTTCGAATCAACTGTTGCTCTCGACAAACAATCAACATTGGTATTTTCAGAACCTTTCTTGAATTTTGTTTCATAATCGAATCCTGATAGGAATGAGGCATATCGAAGAAGACGTGCTGAAGTCATGGCTGGAAGTTTATTGGATGGGTGAAAGATTCTTATAAGAGGCTGGTTGTCAGTGACAAGTTGAAAATGATGCCCATATAAGTACATATAGAAATGGCTTACTGAGAAGACTATCGCAAGGGCTTCTCTGTCAAGCTGGCTATAGTTCCTCTCAGCGGGGGTAAGCGAACGAGATGCTAACGCTATTGGACGTTCCTGTTCGTCTACTATATGCGAGAGAACCCCGGCGATACCTGTAGGGCTAGCGTCACATGTGAGAACAATCGGTAGCTCCGGATCGAAAGGCACGAGAACCCTATCGCTGGTAATTTCTTCTTTCAGCCTTATGAAAGCAGCTTCACACGACTTACTCCAATAGAATTTTGAATTTTTCTGCAGTGTTTTTCTCAGTGGATACGTTTTTGTTGAACAATCTGGTATAAATCTTGAATAGTACTGTTACGACCCTGGCAATCGATCCCAGCTACCTGCGAAAAGTAAACAAGCCATATTTCTTGGAATAGTAATTAGGTGATTCGACGGCTATTGAGATGACTCGAGAAGATTATCGACCTGTTCACGATATTTCGAGTGGAATCTAGACGTTTTATGAGGTAATATAAATAGATGTTGTTAGGGACAGGAAGTAAAGTCTTTATTTGGAAGCGTTGTAATAACGATCGAAGAAGTGTTGTGAATCGGAAGTGTTTAGTACGAGTATTGTTATTATTGTATAGTAGTGTTCAGAATAAATCGTTTTAGGTGTTCTACCGAGTGTAAAATTATTACGGACCCAGAGTAAAATCGTAACAGTGGTGTCAGAAGTGTGGATTTTTCGAGGACATTTGAAGACGTAAGGTGAATACAAGGAGTACGTCATACGACGCGATGGAAGACATTTTGAAATTTATGCAAAATCAGTTCGCAGAACAAAAGGAATGACGACAGAAAGAAAAACAAGAGGAGGAGAAACGTCGTCGAGAGGAAAAATTATAAGAAGAGCAACGTCGTCAAGAAGAGTTACAGAAAATTCTAGAGCATCAAGAAAAAGAACGAGAACATCAGAAAATCTTCTTCGAACAAATTTTGCATAAAACTGATGTGCAAATAGATGAGTTGAAGACAGATTTCACCAAAATTGACGACAAGCTTAACCAGGAAGTTTCAAGAATAGATTCCATGTTCGATACAATCAAAAGAGATGTAGCGAATCAGATCGCCTCGCTACGAAGTCAAGATCGTCGTGACAGGGTTGCCACATCGGGTTCTTCCGTGAAACCACCAACTTTTGATGAACAGTCACCTTGGTCTATGTATCGCCGACAATTTGAGGCTGCAGCAAGTGCAAATGGGTGGAGTGACGAGGAAAAAGCTACTGCACTCATTGTAGCTCTGAGAGGACCAGCTTTGGGGATGTTACAGTCGATCCCAGTGGAACAACAAAACCACTTCGGAGATTTAGTGGCTGCACTAGAACTCAGGTATGGTGACCAACATCGAGAACAGCTTTACCGGGCTCAGATGAAAAATCGTGTGCAGAAGTCTGGAGAGAGCCTACAGGAGGTCGAAGCAGATGTGAGAAGACTGACTCAATTAGCCTACCCAGAGGCACCAGAGGACTTCAAAGAACAACTGGCGGTGCAGGTATTCATCGACGGGCTGAGAGACTCAGAAATACAGAAGACTCTGAGGCTTACACACTTTAAGAGGAGTGGTGAAGCCCTAGTAAATCTCTGGAGGTAGAAGCGGCCTTCAACACCTCTAGGCCAAAAGTGAGAGCTGTGTCCATCGAGGAGCCTTTCGAAGACGTGGACCCAGTGGCGAAAATGTTGAGAAAAGTGCTTGAGGAACTCAAAGAAATTAAGAGTGGGTCTAGTAACCAGCGAAATAGATCCTGCTATCGCTGTGGCAGAACTGGACACCTGATAAGGGACTGTAAGGTGAGAGTACCACCACGATCTTCTTCACCTGCAAGGACGCCATCACGGTCGTACTCACCTGCGAGGACTAGGTCATCTAGTGAGTCCTCAGATAGATACCAGGAAAACTAGAACTAGCCAGCGTATCGGGGCGCATGCTGGCTAGCAATAACGAAGCCCCCAGGGTCATAAACATCAAGAGGATAAGAAGAACAACTGATAGCCTGACCATCAAAGGAAAAATCAACCAAATGGATGTAACCTGCACCATAGACACCGGTGCATCAGTTTCCCTGGTACGCAGTGACATTCTCCGGCCTGGAAGTATAAAACCAACCACTTCCAACTTTGTTCTCCGTACGGTTACTGGAGAAAGTGCACCTATACGAGGGATGGCTGATATCGAGTTGACGCTTGGAAGACTCCATTTAGTGAACATGGTATACGTCGCAGATATCGAAGATGAGTTTATCCTCGGCATGGATCTGATAAGCGACTACGGGTTTTCATTCGACAGTGATCAGAAGACCATGAAATTTGAAGGAGAAGAGTTTGTACTAACGACACCGGCCGAGAGGGAGACGTCTGTGAGGCTACGACTAGCGAAGACTGTGAGAATTCCTGAATTCACTGAAAAGATCATCCATGCGCGATTAGAGAAGGACCCTGGGTGCTGCGTTGGATTAGTACAGTCATGTGAGGAATCCCCCAGCAAGCTGTTACTTGCCCGAGCTTTAGTGACCACCGAACGAGACATTCCTGTGAGGGTAGCAAATGTTTTACCTACCACCATAACAGTAAGGGAAGGAGATATTATCGGAGCTTGTGAACCAGTCAGTTGGGTAGCAAAATCTGATAAGACTAATGAGCAGAGATGGAGGGAACGAGATGACAGTGCATTGAAAGTTCTGGAAACCTCCTTGGACCACTTATCACCAACAGAATATAAAGCTGCCAAGAAATTCATAGCAGACGAAAGTGATATCTTTGAATCAACATCAACAGGGCGGACGAACTTAGTCAAGCACAGAATAGATACTGGTAAAGCTCACCCAATTCGGCAACCACCAAGAAGAATGCCATTTGCTAAGCAACAGGAGGTGGAACAGCTGGTTGACAAAATGATGAAGGATGGGGTAATTGAAGAATCATGCAGCCCTTGGTCTGCACCGGTTGTATTAGTGTCCAAGAAGTATGGATCCACAAGATTCTGTGTGGATTATAGGAAGCTCAATAACGTCACCAAGAAGGATAGCTACCCGTTACCAAGGATTGATGACACTTTGACTACATTGGCTGGCTCCCGATGGTTTTTGACACTGGACTTGAAGAGCGGATACTGGCAAGTGGGCATTCACGAAGAAGATAAAGAAAAGACTGCTTTTACGACTGGTAATGGACTGTACCAGTTTACTGTGATGCCTTTTGGACTATGTATTGCCCCAGCAACCTTCGAAAGGCTGATGGAATTGGTACTGCGTGGGCTCACTTGGAAAACCTGCCTGGTATATCTGGACGATGTTTTGGTCATGGGAAAGAATTTCGAGGAACACCTGAAGAACTTACGGGAAGTGTTCCAGCGATTCAGGAATGCCAACCTCAAACTTAACCTGAAGAAATGTTCACTATTCCAGAAACGAGTAGATTTCTTGGGCCACACGGTAACGTCAGAAGGAATACAAACTGACGAGACAAAGATTCAAGCCATTCGAGACTGGCCAAGACCGAAGGACAAACATGAAGTTAGAAGTTTCTTGGGATTGTGCACTTACTACCGTCGTTTTGTGGAAGGATTTGCTGATATTGCGGCACCACTCCATTGATTGACAGAAGAACGAGTCAACTTCAACTGGTCTGTAGAATGTGAGAAATCCTTCAAGAAATTGAAGGCTGGCCTCTGTTCGAGTCCTATTTTGGGGTTCCCACAAGAGAGAGGCTTGTTTATTTTGGACACAGACGCGAGTAACATCGGAATTGGAGCCGTGCTATCACAAGTACAGGATGGTCAAGAAAAGGTTATAGAATACTACAGCAAAGTGATGGCCAAACCAGAAAGGAATTATTGTGTCACCAGGAAAGAACTGCTGGCAATTGTTAAGGCTGTTGACCATTTCCACAAATATTTATACGGAAGAGAATTTCTCATTAGGACGGATCATGCAGCTTTGAGGTGGCTGATGGAGATGAAGAATCCTGAAGGTCAAATAGCAAGATGGCTGGAAAAGCTGAACCAGTATCACTTCAAGATTAAGCATCGCCCAGGAAAACTACACCAGAATGCAGATGCCATGTCCAGAAGACCTTGTTCGGAAACCTGTAAGCATTGTCTGCGCATTGAACATCGAGAAGGAGCCGCTGATGTTAGAAAAACCAGACTTGTGACCGATGATAAGTGGACAGCAGCACACATGAGACGAGATCAGGAGAACGATCCGAATATCGCTGATTTTCTACATTGGAAAAAAAGAGGAACAGAAAGACCGACATGGAAGGATATCTCGGATAGAGGGCCTGCTTTCAAGGCGATGTGGGCACAATGGGACTCACTAGTTGTGGATAATGGATTATTGAAGCGAGTTTGGGAATCAGCTGATGGTAGATCAACAATTTCTCAGCTGGTTGTGCCCCACATCAGAGTTAATGAAGTTCTGGAAGAAGTCCATGGCGGAAAATCTGGTGGACATTTTGGAGTTAACAAGACATTGAGTAAAATTCGAGAAAGATTTTACTGGGTTCAATGTCGTAACGACGTGGAAAGTTGGTGTAGAAGATGTCCTGTATGCGAAGCCAGTAAAGGTCCCAGAACGAGATCAAGAGCTGGAATGAAGCAATACAGTGTGGGTGCACCGTTTGAAAGGATCGCCATCGATGTAACCGGACCATTCCCTTTGACTGATGATGGAAATAAATACATCTTGGTTGCTATGGACTACTTCAGTAAGTGGGTAGAAGCATACGGCATGCCAAACCAAGAAGCCTCCACAGTTGCCAGGATATTGGTCGACAACATGTTTTCACGGTTCGGAGTACCAATGGAATTACATTCTGATCAAGGGAGAAATTTTGAGTCGAACTTATTCAAAAAGGTCTGTGATCTAATGGGAATCAGTAAGACGAGAACAACTCCACTACATGCACAATCCGATGGCATGGTCGAAAGATTCAACCGAACTATGGAAGAACATCTTTCCAAAGTAGTCGAAGAGCATCAGAGGGACTGGGACAGGCATCTTCCCTTATTCCTGATGGCGTATAGAGCAGCTGTCCATGATTCAACAAAGCTAACTCCAGCTAGTATAGTCTTTGGAAGAGAACTCCGCTTACCTTGTGACTTGGTGTTCGGTTCACCAAGTGTTGAAGAAAAGGAAGTACAAGACTACGCAGATGAGCTCCGGAATGGCTTGATGAAAATTCATGAGACTGCTCGGAAGAGATTGAAATTAGCAAGTGACAAAATGAAGGCACGGTACGATCTCAAAGCCAATTCAGAGGGATTCTTCGAAGGAGATCGAGTTTGGCTGTATAATCCTCGACGGAAGAAAGGCGTATCACCCAAATTAACACCATCTTGGGAAGGACCGTATACGGTGTTGAAAAGGATCAACGATGTGGTCTACAGAATCCAACGCAGCCCTAGGACAAAGATGAAAGTCGTTCATCTTGAAAGACTGAAGCGCTATCATGGTGAGGAGAGTTCTGTTTTTGATCGGGACGATCAAATTTGAAGAAGGGGGTAAATGTTACGACCCTGGCAATCGATCCCAGCTACCTGCGAAAAGTAAACAAGCCATATTTCTTGGAATAGTAATTAGGTGATTCGACGGCTATTGAGATGACTCGAGAATATTATCGACCTGTTCACGATATTTCGAGTGGAATCTAGACGTTTTATTAGGTAATATAAATAGATGTTGTTAGGGACAGGAAGTAAAGTCTTTATTTGGAAGCGTTGTAATAACGATCGAAGAAGTGTTGTGAATCGGAAGTATCGGAGTATTGTTATTATTGTATAGTAGTGTTCAGAATAAATCGTTTTAGGTGTTCTACCGAGTGTTAAATTATTACGGACCCAGAGTAAAATCGTAACAGTACGTTACCATACCAAGAAATCTTCTGACTTCGTCTGCGTTTGTCGGTTTCGGCATATCAACGATTGCTTTGACTTTGATTGGGGATTTCAAAATTTGATTATATCGAATTGTATGTCCAAGATACTGAATGTCTGTTCTGAAAAATTTGCATTTTTCTTTATTAAGATGGAGGTCATATTTTTGAAGTCGTGAAAGGCATCTGTTTAGTCGGATCTCGCATTCTTCCTTCGATTTCCCGAACACAATGATATCATCGAAGTAGGATAAAGTTCCTTCTAATCCATTGAGAATTTGATCTAGAATACGGTTGAATTCGCTCGGCGCAGTTTTGATTCCGAAGGATAGACGATTCATTGTATATGTTCCACGATGTGTCGATATAGTTTGTATTTTCGCGCTATCTGTATCCATTTTAACATGGAGATAGGCTTTGAACAGATCCAAAGAGCAAAAATATGAAGCATTTCGAAGACTATTGAGAATTTCATCTATTCTGCGAATTGGAGAATGTGCGGATTGTAACTATGGATTGACTCCAATTTTATAATCAACGCATAGTCTAACTTTATTTCCAGTCTTGGGTACACATACCAGTGGAGAACCCCAATCACTATGATTTGCTTTTTCGATTATACCATCTTTTTCTAGCGAATCCAGTTCTTCATCTACTGCTGCTCTCAAAGCGTATGGTACATCACGTTCACGGATAAAAATCGGTTTGGCTCCTTCTCTCAAGTGAAGAGAACACGTGATTCCAGGAATACAACCAATCTTCTGTTCGAATATTGATGCATATTTCTCAAAAATATCTTCTGTTGAATGAATCTGCGAAGTTTCTGATACTGTAATACGTTGATCCAATTCTCTCAATTCAATGCCCAGATGTCGTATCCATACACGACCTAATAACGGTGAATAGTCGTCAGGAACAACATAAAGATCTTCAGTGGACATCTTTTCTTTATATTGAACATTGACTTCCAGCATTCCATCAGGTGAAAAGAGGTTTTTTGTATAAGATCGAAATATCAGGTTAGATTTCTTTAGAGGAATTTTCAGATTTAATTTTTGATAACATGAACGGGGTATAAGGGTAAACCCTGCTCCTGAATCAACCTCAAATGTTTGTGGAAGACCTTGAATACTGACGGTGACGAAATATTTTGAAGAATCTGCTGGTGCCTTATCATTTTCATAAACATCCACAATGTTATTGATTCCAAAAATCTGGTCAAAGTTCGAATATTCTTCTACCGAGTGCGTACTACTCCTTGTTTTACTCTTCGAAGCCATGAGTGTTTTGATACATACTCGTTGTACATGACCTGTTGAGGAACATGAGGTACAGCGAAGTTCATCAGGTTTGGCATTACAATCCTTGACTCTATGTGAATTTGATGCGCACCTTATGCATAAATTATCAATTCCTAGGTGCTTTTAGTCAAGGCGTGACTTGGAACGCGGTCGCCAATGTCTTGAGTCATATCTTTTGCTTTTGGAATGGCTTTTTATATATTTGCCCGCAATTAAACCACACATTTTACTTAATGTCATCTATATTGTAACTTCATTCTATTATATAGTCATGGAAACAGTCTTACCTGTTCAAGCAATATTGGTAGGTATCTATGGAAATACTAAAATCACTTGTTTATATCTGAAGCAATTGACGAATCTAATACTGACGGTTGTTTGGATCCGAGCAACCGACTGTCTATTTTGGCAGCTTCAATAGCTAAAGACTTCTTTACTATTTCCTCAAAAGATGTTTCATTTGACTGTAGAATCTGTTCTCTTATTGAATTATCTTTGAGTCCCCTGATAAACTGTGCTCTTAGAAACATATCGGAAATACTAATTTCACACTTGCAAGGTGATACAAAATCGCAATCACTAACATTTCGACGCAATTGGACTACAAAATCTGCTATTGATTGATTATCTAGTTGATAAAGGGACAAGAATTGATGCTGTGCTACTAACACGTTCTTCTTCGGGCATAAATGATTTTTCAATTTTTGCAACAGTTCATCGTACGGAAAGTCTTTAGGATTTTCAGGAGATAATAGAGAAACAATAAGCTGATAGTGATTAGGACCTATTGAATTCAGAAGCATCTGGCTGCTGAGTATCTTATCATTGAATACACCTTTCATGGTCAGATAATTTTCGAACCTCTGTCGATACATCTTGAAATTTTCTTTGGAGGCATTGAAATTTTCGAAATTTGGGATTAACACGACACTTGATACTGTTGCTTGGGATTGTCCTGGCCTGCTGGTAGAGGATATTTGTGAAGTTTGGGCGATCTGCTGAAGTAAGATTTCCTGACTTTTGTTGAATGTCTCCAATAATTTTGCGAACTGCTGTGCATCCATCTCGATTAGCTGGACCAAGTTTCTCTTCAAAAATTGAATGTATTCACACTATAACGGCATATAATTACGTTTTTAAACCTCATCGCCAAGTTTGTTGTGGCTTTTTATATATTTGCCCGCAATTAAACCACACATTTTACTTAATGTCATCTATATTGTAACTTCATTCTATTATATATATATTGGTAGGTATCTATGGAAATACTAAAATCACTATCACTATTGTCAATCAAAATATTGACTTGAAAAAATTTTAAACTAACAAAATGATATTGATATTCCAGATTACCACAATTCAAAAGAGAAGATTATTTCTCGATACATAGTCTTCAGATCAAAAATTTCGAGTAAGAAAGAAAAACAGTTGCAGACTAAATATGCAAGTCGGTCAATGAGACAATGAGAGCTCATATAAAGTGAGAATGCGTCCAGTAAATGAAACCAACATCCCAGAATAAAAATATGTTTCTGTCCCATTTTCAATGTACTTACAGAAGGATATCTCACTTCTTTTCGTAGTAGTAACTTTCCTAGGACATTGATAATAGACGAGATAATTTTATGACAGTCGAAAGCTTGTTCCTAACAAGCTTGATAAGTATTTGTCATAAAATCATGAGGCATTTGTCAATGTCCGAGGGATATTCGGCGGAAATTTTTTTGAAGTTGCCTTTATCATAATGTTGGTTTAATTGGTTGTGCTCAATCATATATGACCACAAATTAATTGATTTCATTGGATTTCTACTTGAGCAAAATATTGTCAAAGATAGAGATTTGCAGTTTTCGCGAACGTTGGCTCCTTTTTTGTGAAAGTATCAGTAATCAAAACAAAATTTTCATTGACTGCTTTATTTTTGAGATACAGTGCAAAATTACATGTAACAATTTGGGACCTCCCTTGTATTTCAGCCATATTTCAACTTATAGGAAAAGTAAAAATTTTCTCTTAATCAGAAGTGTTGAATATTTTTGAAAAGCGCAAAGTGTCAATGTATTGCTGTTATACAGGAGGAGTTCCAAGATGCAAGAACAAAGCAGGCTATGGAAATTTTGTTAATGGTACAGTGAGTTCCACAAAAAAATTGCCAATGCTAGCGAAAAACGCCAATCTTCGGAAATAAGATATCCCCATGATATCCCATAAGGGCATTGAAAATGGGACAGCCCCGACATATATTTCAGCAATCAATCAGCTCGACATCAAAAGCAACAACATCAATTATTTCTGTCTGGGTCCTATTTACTTCCATCTCCTGGCATGTGGGTGCACAGCTCTCATCCTCAAGGGTGCATCTGACCTGTTTCCTCAATTTCTCCAAATGTATATACCATAAAGTTACATTGATTGTTGGCTTGTTATCCCTTTCTTTACCTGCCTCTTCTTCTAGCTGCTGCTTCAAGGTGCTGCCTTCAGACTTCATCTTTCAATGAATTTTGTCACTTAACTACCTGTTCCTACAAAACAGAACACCAAAATATATTTCATGCACTTCAGGGATTTAAGAATCCCTATTTTCGGGGAAATATTGGTACTTTGAATCCCTAGGGATTCAAATTGTACTTTAAATACCTAGGGATTTAAAGTAAATTTCAATAGGAACATGATATGGATGCAACAAAAGTTTAACGTGTTTAGAACAATATCAAACTATAAAAAACAACTTAATTTCTACAAATATTAACATTCATCAGAATAAAAACGAGCAGATCCGATTTGGTCGACCACTTTGAGATATGGATGATTTTCACGATTTATTAACATTTTTGTTCACCCCACTGCAATTAGCCAAGTGAAAAGGGGTAAATTATCATTATTGCAGCTGTTATTTTTATTACCCAAAGTGTTTTGGAAAATTGTAGCCCTTGTCATAGTCTGTGGCACCGACGATATCCTTGGTGTTTCATTTTGTATCGGAATCGAAATATCTGAAAACATTATTTTGAAATAGTATACAAACCTCAGGACTAAAGTGTTTTTGAATCCCTCGACAAATTATAGCCCTCCCGTTGGTCGGGCGATAAACTTCTTGTCTTGGGTTTAAAATACCACTTTAGTCCCTAGGTGTAAAATATACTATTATACCTATCAGTAATAGGCAAAACCTTCTGTTAATAAAGGGCTATTGAGATGAATATTTTCAGCATAAGCAACATCACTAGTGCCTGTATTCAATTGATATGAACTAAATCAAGGATTATGTAGATCGACAAAGTTTATTATTAAGCTTTCAATAACCTTCCAACATTATATTTTCTCTTAATATTACATCTTGAAGCTGTGGTAGAGACTGAATTCAGAGAATGTTGTAAACCAGTATTTATAGAAGAGAAGCTCTTGTTCTTCAATCTTTCTCTCTGAATATTTCAACTTGTTAAGAAGAAACCTATCTACATTTGAGAGCAATGCATTTTTTCAATGAAATAGTATCCAGAGATCACTTCAATAAATAGTGTTGAAAGTGAAAACAAGAATTGAAAAATGCCAAGTAATTCTTTACTGGAAAATATTGTAGTAAACAATAAGAATATCCAGATGACACATTCAACGAATCTTTAACAAACTGAATATTATTATCATTTCACATTTTATCAGTTTGTTGCTTCATCATGGCATGTTTTGTACTACTCAATTCATATTGAATTCAAATTATCAAGAGTTCAAGGATATGTTTCACTCCACTTCCACGAATCATATGATTTATACTTGAATATTTGGCAACCTACCTTGGTCAAGCAGTGTTGGGAATGCTGGTACAATCGTACTATTTCTGGTACATTTGCATTGCAAAAATACGTTAGTACAACAAACCGATAATTGGCTATATTCTAGTACATTTTGAAGATCTCAACAAACAGCGTTCGATTGTTCGATAGCTACTCTCTCAGTGGAGTTTGAAGTAGTATAGGCAACAAAGAACAAACCATAAAAATTAAAAATGCTGGTTGCAGTAGTTGCCATATACGTATAAATAACTATATGGATAACAAGATCTCATAGTTGATGCCAGAAATAAAAACAAAAGATAGTCCCCGGGGATTAATAGACTTATGCGCATGCGTCAATTCGAAATTAGAAACGACATGAGTTTGACGATTGCTATACGAATTTGATGCCCTCTTCAGTAAACGTATGATCATTATTGATAATCGACAGAATTTAGTACATAACCTGAAATTCAATGTTTATTTTGTAGTTGAAATCGAAAATCTCACGACAATTTCAATTTTCATTTCAAAGCAGGAAATGGACTGAATTTTAGTAATTCACAGCAATAATGGAGGATAAGTACATTTTCAAAATATTAATATTTTCTTCATACCTTAGATAAGCAGGAATAAATAAATCATTGCCTTACTTTCTTTCAGATCTAGTAGTTTTAGGATTGGTTTTAGGAATTATGAACTCTACATTGTTTTAGGACATTTTTATTTTAAAATTCCAGAAATAATTTACATTTTAGCAGGTCAAGATGAAAAAGTGTTTTCTTTGTGATGATAAAAAGTCAAACATTTTTCACAAGTAAGCAAATGATTACCATACATATGAAAGTACTCAAGTATATAAAATAATTTTCAGGTTCCCTAAAGAACCTATTGTTAGATCACAATGGATGGAAGTTTGCAAATTAAACTGTGATTTTGATGATGTTTCCAACATCGTCCTATGTACCAACCACTTCTCAAAGGAAGATTATGTTGGATTTAATAATTTATCCCAATACAGGACATGTTTGAAAAAAGGCTCAGTACCTTCACTCAATTTAATTTCTTCTGGGCTCCTGCCATTTTACAGTACTAATAATCATCTTCCATCAAGTTCTTCTCAAATAAGTAAATAAGGTATAAGTAGAATAATTCTCTTGGAATATATTTGTCATCTATTGGCCTTTATTTGAAATTCTGAATATTTTAGTGGTATATTTATTATACATAATTAGTTTCCAAATATTCAGTCACATCATTTTCACTTCAATAAATTTCTTCATCAGGATGCTTCATAACATCTCCCTTGAAAAATCATATTTTGTTAAGAGCACACAGCACAGAAATTTTTCATCAGAGGTGACTTCAAATGTAATTCAATGAAAAACCACAAGTGTGTGCGCAAAATGATTTACTAAATATTGAAGAAAAAGGTTGAGAATAGGCAATGAAGAAATTTGACGTTGAAAGATGATCTTTGTGAGAAGATACATGACATTCAATCAAAATATCATTGTGAAACAAGTTCAGAAATTTACCAAAAGTTGTGCAATTTTACTATAATTCAATATCATGTATTTTTCTTTACAGACCAAATTTCAATGCCAAATTTCTCCAGTACCTATTCCCAACTTTTGTCTTCAATATTTGCTATCTCATTTTGTGATTGCATATTTTGATTATCAGTGATTTAGTCACAGTCACCCCTGCAAGGCCAGTTTTCTGTGCTGCCGCTCTTAAGCTTTGAATACATTTAAGTATACAATAGTTAATTTAAGTTTATCTTTTGAAGTACCTAGGTGTAAGTTTATTTTTCAGAAAAAACATTAAAACCACCCCAAGGAAGTCTTAAACGGACCCATAAAGAGACCTTTGGCAACTCTGAAAAATGTAATGGTAAGTGATTCATGTTTTATACTAAAAAAAACTAATTTTCTCAGAAATGAAAGTTAAAATTCATTATATTTTATTTGTTATTGCTAGACTGAAATTTATCTAATAAATTGTATTTATCAGACATGGAATAACTCCATAATTTCACTGAGAAGTATATCATAAAAGACAGGCTAGATAAAATATTGTTTCAACTTTGTACCTATACTAATTTTTAGCAATTGGGCACCTAGGAAATATCTTGGAGATGTAACATATGATGCTCTTAGATTAGATTTATCATCCATGTCCAGTTAAAAAAAATGGAAACAAATTATTAATATTATTAATTACTAAATGATCAGTATTTTTTCTTTTCAGAGACAACAAACAAGACTGAAATTAAAAAACCTCATGAATCATTTATATGCTTGACCCAGACCAGTGGTGAGATTTTGATTCAAATATTTACCTTGATACTATTTCTGAAATAAAGGAAACTTATTGGATGATGATTCTGATAATAACCATTGCATTTTTTAAAAAGCTGAAAATGTATGAGTTGTACAAAATTACATAAATGGTGGGCCAAAGAAAGTACCTGTGATATTTAATGTTGATATAATTAGGTTTTAACATTTGACTGACAATAATGAAAATGAATTGATAATGTGTACTATCTGATTCTGAAGCAGAAATGAGGGCGTTCTAATGAAATATTACATGGGTATTTTCAAGAATCCTAAAAAGAACTGACTATTGAAAATCATAATACATTTCAATACTACTTAACCTTTTTCCTTATTTTATTTTGTTTATTCTATGAAACTAATTTCAGTAAATATAATATCAATACTTAATTGTACATATATGTAAAATTCAGATTGTGATCCAAGGTACTGTTTTATAGAACCTGCCTGTTCAACTGAAGATTGGAATAATGGTTGCATTTTGGAGAAAAAAATTAAGAAACAGCAAAAAAGAATTGAAATACAAAGGAAGAAAATCAAAATGCTTCGTCAAAAAAATCGGCGTCTAGTCAAGAAGATTTCGTCATTGAAAGAACTGCTGGGACACCTGAAAAAACAAGATTTTATTTCTGAAGAGGCCCATAATCATTTATTGGTATTTGTATATATTTACATCTTATTAATATATTTTTCAGGTGAAATGCTAAGGCTGTAGGGAGATTATAGTAGGTACCTATTTGAACGTTGGTCAGTTTGAAAATAAAATATTCTATTATGCACCTCAACATTTTGTCACCTGGAACCCGATTCGCACATTTTTTTTATAGGAAGTAGTTGGAAAATAGTTATTTGTTTTACTAGGCAGCAAAATAGTAGATTGACTGCCGCGGCTGAATTCATAGCCGAGCGTAGCGAGGCTAGGAATTTAGCTGCTACTTTGCTGCCAAGTTGAACATATATAATTTTTTCTCAGATTGTTTATAATGATATTCCCACAATCTTTTTATTTTTCCTGCAGTGATAAATTTAAAAAGAAATTATAGAAATCGCAATTGTTGGAATGGTTGGTTGCTATGGAAATGTATTTGTCAAAAAATGTCTAACGTTTTATTCCCATTGAGAACAATCATTTTGCTGCCTAGGCAGGAAAGTCCTTACTTTGCTGCCTAGGCAGGAAAAGTAATACTTTGCTGATTTATATGTGTCTGGCAAAATTAAATATTTCAATTGGAGAAAAAATTATTAACCTCTTGAGTTTGGTTGCCAAAACAACTCTTGGACCTCTTTTCTAGGTCCATGGTATCATTTCATCCCTACCTATTTCACTTGTTTAATTTTTCCCACATTCATTGTTTCCAAAAATTCAAGAATTAAGCCCACAAATATCATTCATCATTTAATAAACAGTCAAGAATATTTTATTTGTTACCTATAATACTTCCTAAATGACAAAAATGAAAAAAACATGTTACAACCATTTTAATAAAACAGGGAACAAATTGATCCTTAAAATACAGTACGTACAAGGTAATCATTTTACAGAGTTAGTTTTGACAGTGTTATCATTATTATGTAGAATTTGAAAAAAACTTCAAAACACTCTTCATGGATATCCACTTATGTATACATAGTATATGTATTATACATAAAAACCCAGGATTATGGAAATGTTCAGCCTATTGAAACAATTTTTTGATAAACGGGGTGTTTCGAAATTCGACCGACAACGCTCCACAGGTGATAGCTCTTATGATTTGATGAATAGTGAGATAGGAACGTAAGGATCTGATGTGCTTAGTTATCGAGATACAGGGTGTTGAAGTTGAGAAATAAGATTTGTTTTTTCGCAATAATTCAAAAACGACTCAATTTTCCTTCGAAATTCTTCAATTGAATCGTACTTGGGATCTTCGATTCCAGACGGAAATGTCATATCACCCAGTGGCGCCGTTAGAAGGTTTAATTAAATGATTTTGCAAGAAAACATGGTTGTCGATACGATTTTTCAAAATTTTAGGTGAAAATATTGAAGGCAATTTAATTTTGAACAAAAAAGAACAACTTGATGGAACTCGATAAAACCCACCATTTTCGAGTTTAGGTTTTTTGTTAAAAATTGAATGGCCTTCAATATTTTCACTTGAAATTTCGAAAATTCATAAACAACCATGTTTAGTCATTCAATTAAACCTCCTAACGGCGCTAGTGGAAGAACTGACTGGCATGACATTTCCGTCTGGAATTGAAGATTCTGAAGTGATTCAATTATCGAATTTGAAAGAAAAAAATTGAGCCGTTTTTGAGTAATTAACTATTATTATTTCTCAACTTTGAGATCCTGTACCTCGATAACTGAACGCATGAGCTCCTACCTCATTATTCATCAAATCATGAAAGCTACTACCTGTGGAGCGTTGTCGGTCGAATTTCGAAACACCCTGTATAAGTGAAATCAGTATGCTGAGAAACATTAATTTTTGAACCGTTGAATTAATTAATATTGAAATAAGAGGGTCGACAATAATAGAACTAACTCTGAAATTATACAAAGTTTGATGAAATGTATTCATTATAGGCCAATATTCCTGAAAATCTGAAAAACCTGATCAAGACAAGATTAAGAAAAAAGAAGTTGAAACAATATCCTCCAGACTTAAGAAAATTTGCAGTCACCTTACAATTTTACTCAACAAGAGCTTATAATTATGTCAGAAAAACATGGGGCAATTTATTACCTCATACTAGCACATTGAAAAAGTGGTATAGTACAGTAAACGGGAATCCTGGTTTTTCCAATGAGGCATTATCTGCTATTAAAATGAAAAATCAGGATAAACCAGTTTTATTAAATATCATCATTGACGAAATGGCAATAAGAAGGCAGACTATATATCACAATAATAGGTTTGTCGGGGGCGTGGATTTAGGAACTGATTTTCAAAAAGAATCAGACAATGACTCTGAAGCATCTCATGCTCTAGTTTTTATGGCAGTAGCAGTCAATTCGTCTTGGAAAGTCCCAATTGGGTATTTTTTCATTCATAGTCTTAATGCATCTGAAAGAGCAAATATATTCACAAAATGTCTGGAATTATTACATCAAACGGGCAGTAAAGTGGTATCCGTAACGTTTGATGGTGCATCAGTTAATATAGGAATGTGCACCAAACTTGGGGCCGATTTTGATATAAATGGGTGTTCCAAGCTATTTTTAATCAATCCATTTTCCCAAGAAAAAATATTCATTTTTTGGGATGCATGTCATATGTTAAAGCTAATTAGAAACACTTTGGGAGACAAAAAGGTTTTGATCAATGAAGAGAACCAACAAATTAAGTGGTCTCATATTGAAAATTTGCATAATCTACAGATCAAAGAGGGCTTGCATCTCGCAAATAAATTGACAAACAAACACATCAACTTCCAAAACAATAGGATGAATGTTCGTTTGGCTGTACAAACTCTTAGTGAGAGTGTACACAACTCACTAAGATACCTGAGCGAAACCAAAAGTGAGGGTTTTGAGGGTGCAGCTGCAACAGCAGAATTTTGTTTTATCTTCAACAATATTTTTGATTTACTTAATTGCCGCAATAAATTTTCAAAAAGAAATAAATTTAACATTCCCATTGACGAACGTTCTGAGGAATTTTTAAACAACAATGCAATCAGATTTATTATGTATATAAAAGGTTTAAAGGATCAATTTGGCAAGTCAATTTTGGAAACAAGGAGAAAAACTGGCTTCCTTGGATTGATTATCTGTTTAACAAATGTTTTCCAATTAGCCAAAGAAACAAAATACTTCGGATTGGAATATTTCTTGACTTTCAAAGTGTCACAAGATCCAATAGAGATGTTCTTCAGTGCTATGCGGAGCAGAGGAGGATTTAATGACAACCCAAACGTTATTCAGTTCAAGAGTGCTTTCAAACGCTTATTGATAAAAAATGAACTGAAATTTTTCGATGGTAATAGCAATTGCATCAATGATGCTTTGGACATTTTGGGAGTTTCTTCAAGAATAACCAATTCGATTATTGATGAAACAGATGAATCCGAGATTTATTTTCCAATTGATCATGATTATATCAAGACCCTCTGGACACTCAATCCTTATGTTGAAGATGTTGTGGAGTATATATCGGGGTACATAGTTGGAAATCTAAAAAAAAAATTGTTTGTGAAATGTGTTTCCAGCACTTAATTGGCTCTACGGAGTCGACCCCATTGTTGATAAAATTGAAAAATCGAGGTAAATTAATAATACCATCCAAAGATGTAATTAAATTATGTTCAATAACAGAAAAAGTTATTAAACAATACATTAACGTGATTCAAAAGAAAATCAATATAAAACGTTTCATTCTAGCATTAGTTCTGAAAGAAACTAGTCAACTATTTAGTACTGAACGAATGATATCACATATTAAATCCCAAGATATATTAGATAACCATCGAACCCAATTGATCAAATTAGTAGTGGATCGTTTTGTTAATTTGAGAATACATCATGAAACAGATTTGAAAAATCATCAAAAAGATGATTATATCAGACAGAAGTATACCAAGCTGATTTTATTCAAAAATCAGTAAAAAATCTACAGAAAATTTAAATATGTATTTTTCGAAACAAAAACATGCAACTAAATTGAAACCAACATGCAATTAACTTAAAAATAAAAAATATATAAAAACTCAACAAAAAAATTTAAATAAATATTTCTAATACCAAAATCAACATGCAACTAAATTGAAAAATAAAAAACATGAATATGAAAATTCTATAAAAAAATTGAAATAAATATTTCTAATATGTATAAAAACCAACATGCAATTAAAATAAAAATAAAAAACATAAATACATATAGAAACTCAATGAATTTTTTTAAAATATTTCTAATACCAAAACCACATGCAAAAAACATAAATATAAAAACTCAATTAGAAAAATTAAAATAAATATTTCTAATAACGAAACCAACATGCATTTGAATTAAATAAACGCAGAGTCTAAAGTGCCGGCAGCCGGCAACCCATTAAAATGCCGTTGATGTATGTGTGTAATAGATGTGTTTGTTCTTTCAAATGTTGATGGCATTATTAAAAAAAAAACAAGCTTAACCAAACAAACTAACCTCAAACACATTTTTGATACAGATTTGGAGTGAAAAAAAATTAAAAAACTTGAAAAAAAATAAAAAAAATCGTCCTGGAGGAAGTGAGATTTGAACCCCGGTCGTCCGCGTCAGAGCCCAATGCTTTACCAACTAGTCCAATGCACTTGTGGAAGTAAAAGCACAAACAGATAATAAGAGCTGTCCTTATTTATATTTATATACTATACTATATACTATAATGGGTTGTCGGCTGCCGGCACTTTAAACACAATCTTAAATAAAAAACAAACGATCACTATTCGAAATTATAACAAGAAACAAGCAAATTGTCCAAAGTTATCAATTGCTCACCACTGAATAATGTACTGTACTTAGCGATAATGCAAAATGCAAGCACTCAATGATACAAACTTGAGAATTATCATTCTTTTGAAAGACGTTATATTGTAACTCTCCGAGACATAAAAAAGAATTCATTCATATAGGAAAATATTCCATGTTGAATGAAACTCCATAGTAATGGAAAAAACTTCACAAATTAATTTGATTTCTGCAAAATTATGTAGAAATCTAATTATTTGTGAGATGTTTTCTTCCAATAATCCAAGTGTTTCCAAACTGGACTGCATAAAAATTGAGCCAATTGCGTTTAGCGCCATTCTAAAAGCCACATAGAGCAGAAAATAATATTGTGATACAAGTTTCATCAATGTCACTTCCACCTCAAGTAATACTATGTGTTACAGGTAAATTTTCAGGCAATTCAGTAATGGTCCTATCCAAAAATATCCTTTGAAAGCTGCCCTAAAAATAATTCGTATATTTGGTAGTTGGTTTGATTTCAGAAAAAGTCGATTCAATTTCAGAGTTCAATTTAGTATTATAAACCTATTGTCAGAAAATGATAATTGAATACTGAATTTCAAAAATGGATTGGTTAGATTTAAGAAAATGTCATTATCATTAAAATAAATGCATCTTTTCACAATTTCAACTAAACATTCAGAAATAGAGTTGACCTTTGAATAAAATTTTTAATTTGCCCATTCTGAGAAATTAATCTACCTTTTTCATAAAAAAAACTTCGTCATATTGAAACTAAGAGAAAAAAGTACAACTGTCATACAAATTCCATTTTTCAGTTAAATTGAATTAATTAAATTGTAATTTCTGCAATAGATATCCACATAAACACCCAATTAGTTTTTTTTATAATCAGCGTCCTAGGATTGGTTTAGATTCCTCTATGAGCTATTAATTAGATTGTTAATAACCTGTGTTACATTTTGAAAACTGGAAAAAACTTTACAAACCATTAGATGTTCACAAACTTTCGAATTAGACATTATGTTTTGCTTACATAGCAGCTTCATGAGGTGATCATATAATTCAATGTCAATGTATTTCGGGATAAAGTGGAAATTCAATCATGACCCAAGTTTTTTCCATTCACATTTTTCACATCAAGTAACATCCGAAATGATTCACAAACATCTTGAATTATGAAATTCAAGTTCCTTGATTATATGTAGATAATTTCATCTTTGCCACAGCCAGTGCCAATAGAGTTCTGGTAATTCTCAGTCCCTTTTTGTGAAAGCTTAGTACAAAAGGAGGTTACCTATATGTAGCGGCAGCTTGTGTACAACCCATGAATGTAGTTTTTGTCTTCAATCTTGACTCTATAGCTCCTGGTATATGAGCTCGTGGTGATATCTCCATGTTATTTTTCTCCAGTGATGATAGTATTGTGTGTGATTTATTGAAGTGAAGTATTTTCCTGCACGGAAAAAAATGGTCCAAGTAAAATGTTTTCCTGACTTGTTTTGTATCGGGATAAGAAAAATAATACCTATTCCAGAAACAATTTTATTCAGCCTCTAGTAAAATGATAATTCTGAACGCATGAACTTGTAGCTATAATTTCATCCACCTATAGCAAATAGTTTTCATCTTAGATAATTCACTTTGTATAGCCACAGGAAAACATTTTATAAGCTCTGGTGAAGTGTATTTTAGACTTTATTAACTTCGAGTTTCTGAAAAGGAAATAATAACTACAGAAACTCGTGTTACAAGCACAATACAATTGTTTATCTGCGGTACAACCCAATATACCTACGGTAATACAACATGTTCACCTGCCCAGTAATCGGGAATAATCGTCGCCCTCTCGTGTTATGCATGTATATCCGAATTGATCAGAATCCATCAGCGTCACTAGCGTCAGTTTCGTCGTGACTTCGTGAGAGTATGTTCAGTTTGAGGATTTGGTGCACGTGGTAAATCGAAAAATAATTTTTGGTGATGTATTCATTATATTATGCTGAGGAAGTATGACTCATCACCACGAGAGGTATAGAAGGTGCCATTCAGAATCCCTTTTGGGGGCAGCCGAGAGTTATAGACAACCAATAGTGCTGTTTTACTTTTTATCGATCTGTTATTTACCTAAAAGTTTATCATTGTGTAGAAATGACGTTATTCATAGTGATGAGTTCTTAAATGAAACTGTTCATTTGTGAAATAAATATGTATTGTAAGAAAATAAGGCATGATACATTACAAATGAATCAAATGATCCTTGTTTGAATGATACCAAGTGAATTAGGAGTGAAGACAGGAAGAAAGTTCGACTGAGTCTGGTGTATCCCGATAACAAAGTTGGGATGAAAGCTATCCAAGGTGAGACATGATGAACTACCCACAAGTGAGTCATAATAGATGAGGCCAAGTGAATCAAGATAATTGTAGTTATTAAAATAAGCACCTAGATAATAATGTCGTTGCATAACTCCAAGTGAAAAGTACACTACCCACAAGTGAGGTATTTTATGAGGCCAAGTGAAACAAGTCACCTGTACTTATCGAACTGACCACCTATCCAATGATTTCGTTGTATAACTGCAAGTAAAATGTACACTTAGGCCAATAAAACAAATATTCTGTCCCTAATGAAGCGTTTAATATCAGTAGGTTACATGTGTTCCTGAAATCACATTAATAACAACAAGTGATCAGATTCAGAAATATCATTTTTCTTGTGGCTGATGAGGCGAGTACGTGTCCCATATAGTATGCAAATTTTTACTTGGTAGTATGCATATTTCACTAGCTGTTATTAAAGTTTTTTTCCGTGTGTGAAACGTTATATTATTAGCAAAGTTTCAATAAGACATAATTGGGATAGTATTAGTGTATAACTAGTTACTTATTTAGGATATATAGGCTGATCATTCAGTTTGTTGTTCTTGCCTGAGCCTGAGAGATTAATAATTTGTATCACTTGGCAAATATGTGATCCCTTTTTAATCAACCTATCAAATATTTTATATTTATCATCCAGTACCTTCCATGGTATGAGATTTCTAACTAATTATTTGTCTATAACCTAATTGTGAGCTGAATAAATTCACACATTACAGTTAAAGGAAGTAAATTTTGTAGATTCAGAGATCCATTTAATATGCCATTGAAATAATAGAATTTTTTCAGGGGTTTGGGAACTTTGTAGCTCAACTATAGTTTTGAAAAATCTTTTAAATTTTTTGCCATTTGCAATTTAGTAAGCAATTCATAGTTCATAAAACAGCATTATTTCTTGCACAAACTAGGTATATCGTTCCAGAATGCTTTCAAATTATCAAGTAACTATTGAGAATTTCTCATCATAATCACTTCTGTATTTTTCTTTTAATACTTTTATTTTACCAATAAAATTTCTTGGAAACAGCTTATTATTTCATAAACAGATAGTTTGATGATTTGATGAAAAACAAATATTAAAAAATAGAAAGTATGTGTTGTTTTGAGTTAAAAGTTTATGTTAAATGCCATTTCAGGTTTGATATTTGTTTTTAGTTATCAAATCCTTAATCCTTCATTCTTCATTTTTGCAATCAAATTTTATGACATAATGCTGAAAGTAACCACTTTCAATATCCATATGGTAAACACATAATGTGTATGAAACATATCAACGGAACCCTAGATGGAATCTTCTGAAACATTGTGAACAAACGTTCCAGGAATATATCATAAACATTTCATCTCTTCACATATCTGGTTAATGTGTCTGAAATGTTTCAAATGCAAAGATAAAACATGTTAACAGAAACCACAAAATATCTGGAAAAACCAGACAACTAATGTGTTGATCCACCCCTGTATAAGGGAGATGTTATCAGATTATATACCGAGCGGCTGGTATGTTTATACAGGGTGTAGAATCTACAGCAGATATTAAATTGTGTGGGTTCGGACTATGATGGTGGCAGAATGCAGGAGAAAAACAAATATTTAGTTAGTAAACTATAATCAAAGAAATAAACTACATTCACGATTAGAGCCTAACAAATTCAAATATTCAGAAAACTCAAACTTCTGATGTCTATTCACTTATATCTCAAATTCAAGAAAATATCTAGAAACTCAAATAATCACTCTATAAATTCGTCAAATCAAAAATATTCAATATACAATCAATAAACATGAACCAGTATTTATTCATCCTAGGTTTTCCTACAATGAAAACTCTCATCTCAACGTTAATATTCTTTAAAACAACAAATAAACTCCCCTTTATAAACTTCTTCGAAGAATTCACCTAGTCAAACTATCTATATCAAAACTCAACCCTACTTCTACTCTAAGCCCATATACTAATAGCTAAAACTCTAATCATCCCTTATTTCGACACCTCTCATCAAGTTAGTTTGCAAAACCCTTATACGTCTAATTTATAAAACAGATAATCCTAACCCTTGACACTAATAGGCATAGAAATCATATCAGTATATATAATATGATTTCTATGCTAATAGGTTGACTGACTATAGTTTCTTCAAACTGTCCATTATATTATCGTTAGAAAGTTATGTTGAATGTCAATAGCACTTTCAGTTCTATAGTCTGTTAAATGTAACCACAAAGACATACCAACTTGCTTGGGAGATGAAAGAATTGCCATAATCTCTTTCTCACTTGCACTGATTCTAATAACCACTATAGATAGGTACTTCTATGCACTTCGCGATCTATTCTGATTCTATTGGAGCTACATCTTTTCTAGTTGACGTCTCGAGAGTTAATGATCAAATGAAATCCCATTTTTTACAATGAAGTGTTTTTATAGTCAAAAACAACAAAGCAAGCTACGTCATTCTTGTTATTTGGTTCCAGTTTACTCATTGAAGTGATTTCATAGATTCATATGGCAATAACAATAAATCACATTATATTCGTTTGTCGGTCTCAATTAGCGCATTCTTGGAGATACCAATTTCAAGGTTGATCTAGAGTCATTAAAATAAATATTAAGTATCCTAAATTTGCCGACAAACGATGTTTACTTAACGGGTATGAATTCCATTTTCAATATTTCAATATTTTCCTTAGATGGTATTTCGCGGGGCATAACATCCGTCCATCCCCTATTTGAAATCGAAATATATTATATATTTCGATTTCAGTCCTTACATGGTAACTCGAATTATAAACTCTCAACGAAACAATCTCAAAACTCTAAGTATCCTACTCATATTACATGGTTACCTAAAATAGCATTCTTAAAACTATACAAGAAACAATTATAGAATATCTGTTGGCTGATCTTCAACAATAACCAGAACTGTCGTTGTCCATTTGAGTTTCCACGGAAACTTTTGAGTTCTATCTGCGTCCATCGCAGCAGCTCTAACTAGGTCTGAGGGCTGATTTGGTCCTTCGTCTGACTTCGAAGCAAGGAGGAAACCTCTCCAGGTAGGCGTTCGAGAAAACGCGTGTTCTAATCTCATTGATTTGCTCTCGCTGCGAGCACTGTGTCCAGGGGTGGAGGTAGAATCGTCAGTAGCGTGCGCGCCACCTTGGTAAGGTGCCAATAGCACCTGTTGAGTGGGCTTCGGAGCGGCAGAGGAGGCATGGCCTCAGGAATGCAATGGTTGCACTCGCATTCCTATCCATGAGCATTGCAATACCATATACGTTTCCAATGAAACAGCACCGGGCGATACCTTGGGTATAGCTCTGGCTTCTAGAGGACGTCTCGTGGGTGGGCGAACCCGCAGGTAATGGACTGTCAAATGGCTATAACAGTCAACAGCAATATCACTCGTGCTTCACTCCTAATGTCTTATAACTGTGGTTACATTTTGGTCAATATAAGAATGTCTATTATATCGCACCTTCGTCTCAAATTCTGTTGTAACTTTCAGTCCTAATGTCAAGTCAACCTCTGATAAATAAACTTATATTCCTATTTCATCCTCATATACATATCTGAAATCCATCACCAAATCCTTCCTAAACAAATAATAACTAATACATAACATTCTCAACTTTCTCACAATTGCAATTTTCGTCAAAAATCTCAATAAAATATTCCTTCTGATTCGTATTCAAACATTTTTTCAGTAATTATAACCTTTCCAGCATTTTTAATATTACTATTTCGTGAAAATTATTCCAATTCATTTTTCCTTGAAATCCTTCATAAGGTATCCTATACCTGACTCAATTTTCTATTCGAATTTTCGCAATCATTTACCATTTTACTGAAGTACCTTTCGTACATCAAACAGTGTCCGTTTCGGTGTGAGAAATGTATATTGCTCTTATGACCTTCTTTCCTTTTCCGGTCCCTTGATTTTCATAACCAATTTCGTCGAATTCCGAAACTAGTGTCTGTGCCTTCATTAATAAAATCTGACTAAAATTTATCATCATTTTCAGATTACCTACTTAAAATAATGACCTATATGTGTTATCAGTCCTACTCGCGTCTTCTATGTGTGCTGGATATTTATTGTTTTTATTTATTATATAGCCCGCCGTAAAACCCAATCTTGTTCTGGTACATCACCTCGTGACCGAGTTTGATAACTATGGTTTGGATTATTTTCATTACCTATTTCAATTTCAAGATTTTCTTCTGGTTCATTCTCGGAATCTTCATTGGCGTCGCTATCGGAAGGTTCTAACTCGACACTTCCAGTTTGATCGGTTTCAGGGTCACTGTCATCTGTTTCAGGGTCACTCTCGTTTTCTGAATTGCCCTCATTAGAAGAATCGTCCCAAAATTCGCGTTCTCGGACGTATGGGTTTTCATCTTCGAAATTTTCCTCTGGATTTCCCAATTGTGGCAAAATCTCTTTTTTGGATTGATTTTCTTCCTGCTCGTGTTCGCTGATTTCCACTCCCTTGAGCAATTTTAGTCGATTCGCATGCACATTTTGCACCTTTCTTCCACCTATTTTCTGTATCTTGTATGTAACGTTCCCTGTTTTCTCGATTACCCTGTATGGTCCTGTATACTTCTGCTGGAATTTTCTAGATTTTTGCTTCTCTGTAGGATTTATCGCAGGTTGATTCAAATAAACTCTGTCACCCACCTTCAAATTTTTACTCTTGGCCTTTCGATTATATCGTACCCTTTGTGCTTCCGCTTGATTTTCTAATGAAATTCTGGCTTTTTCATGCGCAATCTGAAATCGTTGCACCATCTCAGTTGCATAATTCTCATCAAGATCATATTTTACACGTGTTTTTCCAGTTACTAAATGCTGAGGTAATACAAAGTCTCGTCCGAACATTAGATAAAAAGGGGTCTCGGTTGTAGAGCTGTGAATGCGATTTCTGATACACATTACCGCGAATGGTAAATAGTCATCCCAAGAATCATTATTTTCTGTCAAATAATGAGAAATCATAGTTTTCAATTCTCTATGCATTCTTTCCAATACTCCGTTCGTAGCAGGATGGTAAGGGGTAGTTAATAACCTTTTTATGCCTAAAATTTCGCATATTTCCTTGAATAACTTGGATACAAATTGCGATCCTCTGTCACTTAGTAGAAATTCTGGAGTTCCATATCTCGTTATTACATTATCTACAAAAGCTCTGGCCACCGTCTCAGCTGTAATATCAGGTAGAGGTATTACTTCGGGATATCTGGTTAAGTAATCTATGACTGTTAAAATATATCTGTTCCCTTTTCTGGTACGACTCAAAGGTCCCACAATATCAATGGAAATCCTTTCGAATACTGCATAAGGTACATTCAACTTTTGTAATTCTACCGGGGTTTGATAATTCGTCTTCCTTATGTTACATGAATGACATTGCTCGCAATACCGTGTAACATCATTTTTCATCCCTTTCCATACAAAATCTCGTTTTATAGCTTTATATGTTTGAAGTTGTCCTGGATGACCTGCAAATACGCCATTATGATATAATTTTATTATTTCTCGTATCATTTTCGAAGGTGTCACAAGTTTATCTCGGCGTTCATCACCCTGTCGTGTTTGATAACATAAGCCGTCATTACTCAAATAGTATTGGGAATCATTATCCGTTATGCTTTGAATAATTTCTTTCACTTTTGGGTCTTCTCTTTGAAGTCGCGCTATTTCTTCCTTTGACCAAATACATTCGATTGTTGGACTCGTTTCTATACCTGTATCTATCGATTTTCGACGTACGTTTGCGATTAACTTTTGTTCCTGTTGTTCAATTTCTCTCTCTCTCAATCGTGTCAACCCATCTGCATTACAATTTTTCTTTCCTGGTCTATATTTAATGCTAAAACTGTATTCTGACAGCGTTAAGGCCCATTTAGCTAGTCTTGAGCTTGGATCCTTGATTGTTAGAAGGTATACCAACGGGCGGTGATCAGTATAAACCGTGAAATGTGTACCTGTGAGGTAACATGCATGCTTCTTGATAGTCCATACTACTGCTAAACACTCTCTTTCAATGGTAGAGTAACGTCTTTCTGCAGGGTTTAACGTCCTGCTAGAATAACACACAGGTAATTCAGGTAATTCAGCTGTTGCTGAGGCATCTGTACTTACAATAAAAGGTTTTCTCATGTCTGGATACCTCAAAATAGGAGCAGTGACAAGTGCATTTTTCAGAAAGTCAAATGATGCCTGATGTTTTTCTGTCCACTCAAATTTTACGCCCTTCTTTGTAAGATAGGTCAAAGGTTGTGATATCTCGGAGAACTTTGGTACGAATTTTCTGTAAAATCCTGCTAACCCCAGAAATGCTCTGATTTCCTTGACGGTCCTTGGTTTAGGATAGTTTTTTATAATCTCCGTTTTTTCGGGATCAGTCGAACAACCTTCATTAGAAATAATATGACCCAAATATTTCGTTTTACTCTGCATAAAATGACACTTTGTTGGTTTCAATTTCAACCCGCTTGATCGCATTCGGTCAAATACATGCCTTAATCTCTCAAGATGTTCATCAACATCGTCCTTACTAAATACAATAGTATCATCCAGGTATACTAAACATTCAATTCCTGTTAATTTTGACAATACCGAGTACATCAATCTCTGCCAACTTGCAGGGGCATTAATCAATCCAAAACTCAATCTCGTGAATTCATAATGTCCTGTAGGTGTAGAAAAGGCACTCTTTTCTTGATCTTCTTCTGCTAGCGGCATCTGGTGGTAACCTGAAGCCAAATCTAATACGCTGAATAAAGCACTTCCGCTTAGGGCATCAATAGTTTCATTTAAATTCGGAAGTGGGAAGAAATCTGGTTTCGTGATAGCATTCAAACCCCTGTAATCAATACATAATCGGTATTGAACATGTTCACCTTCATGTTGTTTTTTCTCAATCAATATACAGGGCGATGACCATGGACTTTGTGAATCCTTTATTATTCCGTTATCTAATAAATCCTGTATTTCCTTGTCTAATATTTTCTGTCTTTGATAAGGCACTCGATAAGGTCTCTTTGCTATAGGAGGGACATTTTCTGTGATGATACGGTGTTTTACCATAGACGTACAAGTCAACTTTTGATTAGGGTTTCTAAATACATCAATATATTCCTTTACCAACTTTGCTAATTTTTCTTCTTTCTCACCTGTAGGTTCATTCAATTTCAATTGTTCTAGTATGAATTCAGTGTCCTTCCCGATATTCACATTGTATATTCCTTGTACCTCAGTTGATTTGGATTGATTTTTATTTTCCGTTTCTGCTTCGTAGGCATGTGCAATAACCGTCCTTCTTTGTATAAGGAGATCCTTTTCCAATAAATTCATGAGCCGTATGGGTATCAAATCATTATTTTTGCACACAGATCTCGCTATCATTAATCCGTGTCTGCTGTCATTACTTTCTACTACTATGTCTTCAGTTGACAATTTTTTTCTGTTCCTAACTTTCGCGGTACAAACTGTTATCGTCCTTGGAGGTAATATAATATCCTCCGATAGATATATATCATGTCCATTCACATTGGAGCGTACTGTACTCACAGGTTTTTCCTCGGAAAAGGTTCCTGAAAGTTTTTCCACTCTCTCTGCATTTTTCAAAACTTTCTTTCCTTCGAAAAATTCATCATCCTTTCGATTATTTGCCTTGGCTAATAATTCATCATAGATGATTTTACCCTTGGTTTCTTTCTTAGAAACTCCTTGTTTCTTTTCACTCTGTAAAAACTCTGTTTCTCTCACGTTCTGTATAACTTTACACCTCGAACGTTTATTTTCCGTTTTCTCTGTCCTATCCACACTTTCCTCTTGGAAATTTTCAATCAATTCATTTTCTCTTGGGTCCACACAGCTTTCCTCTATTCTCGAGAATCTCTTTCTTCCTGAGTACTCCCCTGACTCATTTATCCGTTTCCTTTGCGACCTCTTTACCTGGGAACTATCATCTTTCACCTGATCTTCGGAATGAGCTCTATTCCTATTATGTGAAACAGTAATTTTCGGTAGAAAAGTTTTGATGGAATTTTGCTCAGTCAAACGATTAGCAGTCGTTCGAACAGAGGAATCCTTCATAGCTGCTAACAACAAAGGACTCAAACTATCATCTGAATTACTCGTTTTCACTTTGCTCAGGTTCAACAGCTAGTGGTGCCCGCGAGAGTCTCGTTTTCGAGAGTCTCGCAAGGTCTCGTCTCGTTTTCGAGACAAGACTCGAGACGAGACTCGGACAATACGAGACGAGACTTTTATTGGTCTCGTCTCGAGTATCATGCAAGACTTCTCGTGTCTCGTGCGAGAGTCTCGCAGGAAAATATTTCTGCGTGACGACTGCAGACTTGAGAATTTCATTCATAATACAGCATATTTAGAAAGAATTCAGACTATTTCGCACAGATAGACAAAACATTTTATTTTATTTTTATAACTTTCGAATATATAATGCTATGTTTTTTCTCTTGTTTAGATGTATATGATGTAAGTATGTACCTATTAGGTACTTACTTTTCAATAAAAAAATTTATTTTTTGGATGTATGATAAATTGACATTCATCATACAGGACGTGGAAAGAAATTCTGAATTGAGAAAAACCTAATCACGAATCTGCAATTGAGGTCTATAAAAATAACAAGTTTCCATCGTTCAAGTTTAATATAATTCAAAGTTCGACGTGAAAAATTGCCAATTCTGTTGAATATCCAGAATTACATTATATGCATATCTTTATATGAAGGAGAATGCAAATTCTCTACTTCAGAAGATTTTGTTTTCAAATTCTTATCGTGTATGCACAATAGATGTAATTAAATATTCGTCGTGGCATATAGCCAGGAAAGTAGTTGTTTTCTTTTGAATAAACCGAGAAAGAATTAATATTTTCATCACATGGAGAATGCGAATTCTCAATGTATTTCTTTATATTTATATATATATATATATGTAGAAGGGTAGTCGTTGCTGACTAGTTAGGAATAAAACTAGGGAATATTGGGGACTGCAGCAAAGTCAAAAAGAGTACTCTTTAAAGTTGGTCCAAGCTTTCGAAAATCTTTATTTTCATCATCAGGGAGTCTGTAAAGTGATTATTCATGAGTATCATGTAGTTAAAGTAATGAAATCTTTGTGTACTTACAACTTTGTTGAGGATGGCTGACATGATGTTCATGTATAATTTCTTTATGTGTCTTGGTACATAACATGAAAAAGCCGAAAAATCATCGATAAAAATACAATTACATTATATTGAATCACACGTTAAAATATTAAAACCTAGTTAAAAGTCACATCTTCTACCACATGGTTGGAATTGTTAGCAGATAAGGTTATTGCAAATGGTGCCGGGAAATGAGTTTTTTTGAAAAATGAATATGACTGACATATGACAGTGTGTGTGAAGACAATTGTCATGTCAAAATGCACGAAACAGTGGTACCAACAGACAATGTGTACCAAAGTTGAAAACTGAAATTTGAATTGATTATGAGTTATCTAAAGACAGTAAAAAGGAATAAATCTCACTCAAATGATTGATATCCGTTTTTTTATTTATGCAATTATTGCATTGTGATATAAAGGCCATTTCTAAGAAAGTTCTTTTCATCAGATGTTTTTCTCGTGCAAGGATTTTAACATCATCAAAATTCATGCGGTGATCATATTTATTCACATGTTCTGCAAGTGCACATCTTTCTGGGTGCAGTCTGCAATCACTCCTATGTGAGATTATTCTATTGGATAGTGACCTCGATGTTTGGCCTATATATTGGTTGTTACAATCATGGCACGGAATACTATAGATTACATTTGTGTTAGATAACAAGGGCACTTTATCTTTGATTTTAGTGTGCAAGGATTTGATAGTTACTACTGTTCTGTATGCTATTTTTAAGTTACATGTTGATGGAAATAATCTGGTCAGTTGTGGTGTTACCTCTCTTATATAGGGCAGTGAAGTGAAAATGATTGGCGCTGGAATTGTCTCAGGGATTGTTGCAATTTGTTGTGGATCTGGGTTGTTAATTGGATTTTCAGGTTGATCAATGGATGGTGCATTAAATAATATTGATTTTACTAATTTGACCGGATATGAGTTGTCAACGAAAAGTTGTAAAAGGATTTTCAAATTTTTATTGTGGAAAGTATTGTCTGAGATTCTCATCACTCTGGTTTTCATTTGCTTGACCAAGTTTACTTTCATAGATCTTTTGTGGTACGATTCGAAGTTCATGTACCTGCCAGAGCTGCAAGGTTTCCTGTACCAGTCTATCAGGATCTTGTTCTCATTAGTGCGAATGAATTTTGTGTCGAGAAAAGGTACAGAACAGTTCGTATCTTCCTTTTCAATTGTAAATTGAATGTGTGGGTCATAGCTGTTGAATGTGAAAAGAACCTCATCAATATTTTCTTCTGGGATTGCTAAGATGATGTCATCCACATATTTTTTTAAAAATAAGGGTTCAACTGATAAAACGGGAATCACAGTATCTAACAGATCATCCATGACATAGGCTGCTAAAATTGGAGATATTGATGCACCCATGGGAGTGCCAAAAACTTGTTTGAAAAATTTATTATCAAATGAAAAATATGTGTTATCAAAAAGGAATTTTAAAATTGTTAGACAACTTTCCAAGTTCAAATTGCAAAACTCACTGATACGGTCCCAGTTTTTTTGTACTGATCTTAAGCATGTTTCTAAGTATACATTGCTAAAAAGAGAGACAACATCCAAACTAGCCAAAACATAACCAGGAGGTAATCTCATGTTGTTGAATTTTTCTGATACTTCAAAAGAATCTTTAATATAGTATTCATTGTCATAGTTGTAAGCTTTAGTTAAAATGTTGGAGCAGTGGAGAAGCTGAAGTCATGGTCAAAATCAAAAAGGAAGCTTGCAAAGGAATACAATAGACGATGTTTCTTGCTCCAATGCAGGAAATTAGGAATTTTACCAAACCACATCACATCTTCAACCAAACCAATAGAAAACCTATTACTGAGACAGGAGGCTCAGACCAATATTAAAGAACAAAATTACAGGTTAGGAACAAAACTTTTGAATATTGAAATTGTATCAAACCATTCATTAATCAATAACCTAGAAACTTCTCTAAAGACACTAAAAACTGAAATCATCTCACTCACTAATGAATTAATTTTTCAAAATTTCTCACACAAACAACAATTGTCCTATAATAAACTGTTCCATAGAGTCAAATTCAAAAATATTACAAAACTCAATAATTTAAAATCCACTCAACTGAAAGAAAAATTAAAAAGTAAACCAAATTGGATAAAAAACATTTCAAATACTGTAATTCCAGATGACATTTTACAATTTTTAGCCTTAGGACCTAAATTTAGTATCGAACCTGTGATAAAGAAGGACATTTCGATAAAGGACATTTTAGCAGATGTTGATTGCATCACTTCCTCTATCACTGATCAAGTACAGAGAAATATCACTATAGCTAGAGCAACTAACATAATAACAAATTACATTCAAACATCGAGTCAAGAACAACCATCAATTTTTCACAATTTATTAATTAAATCAAGAAAATTTCTCAAAGAAAACCCAAATCTGATCTTAACACAATCAGACAAAGGGAATGTCACGGTTATTATGGAAAAAGAACAATATTTTGACTTATCCAACGAAATCATTACTAATAGTAATTCATATATTGAACTCAATAAAGATCCAACTGCTTCAATACAGAGAAAATCCAATGAATTAGTGAAAACTTTGAACTCCAAGAAACAGATTGATGACAATACAAAAAAGAAGCTCACTAGCTATAATGGTATTTCACCAAAATTTTATGCTTTACCAAAAATCCATAAACCGACTTTATCAGTGAGACCAATAGTGGCATCAATTAGTGCTCCCACTGAGCCTTTAGCTGCATTCTTAACCAACATTTTAACTAAAGCTTACAACTATGACAATGAATACTATATTAAAGATTCTTTTGAAGTATCAGAAAAATTCAACAACATGAGATTACCTCCTGGTTATGTTTTGGCTAGTTTGGATGTTGTCTCTCTTTTTAGCAATGTATACTTAGAAACATGCTTAAGATCAGTACAAAAAAACTGGGACCGTATCAGTGAGTTTTGCAATTTGAACTTGGAAAGTTGTCTAACAATTTTAAAATTCCTTTTTGATAACACATATTTTTCATTTGATAATAAATTTTTCAAACAAGTTTTTGGCACTCCCATGGGTGCATCAATATCTCCAATTTTAGCAGCCTATGTCATGGATGATCTGTTAGATACTGTGATTCCCGTTTTATCAGTTGAACCCTTATTTTTAAAAAAATATGTGGATGACATCATCTTAGCAATCCCAGAAGAAAATATTGATGAGGTTCTTTTCACATTCAACAGCTATGACCCACACATTCAATTTACAATTGAAAAGGAAGATACGAACTGTTCTGTACCTTTTCTCGACACAAAATTCATTCGCACTAATGAGAACAAGATCCTGATAGACTGGTACAGGAAACCTTGCAGCTCTGGCAGGTACATGAACTTCGAATCGTACCACAAAAGATCTATGAAAGTAAACTTGGTCAAGCAAATGAAAACCAGAGTGATGAGAATCTCAGACAATACTTTCCACAATAAAAATTTGAAAATCCTTTTACAACTTTTCGTTGACAACTCATATCCGGTCAAATTAGTAAAATCAATATTATTTAATGCACCATCCATTGATCAACCTGAAAATCCAATTAACAACCCAGATCCACAACAAATTGCAACAATCCCTGAGACAATTCCAGCGCCAATCATTTTCACTTCACTGCCCTATATAAGAGAGGTAACACCACAACTGACCAGATTATTTCCATCAACATGTAACTTAAAAATAGCATACAGAACAGTAGTAACTATCAAATCCTTGCACACTAAAATCAAAGATAAAGTGCCCTTGTTATCTAACACAAATGTAATCTATAGTATTCCGTGCCATGATTGTAACAACCAATATATAGGCCAAACATCGAGGTCACTATCCAATAGAATAATCTCACATAGGAGTGATTGCAGACTGCACCCAGAAAGATGTGCACTTGCAGAACATGTGAATAAATATGATCACCGCATGAATTTTGATGATGTTAAAATCCTTGCACGAGAAAAACATCTGATGAAAAGAACTTTCTTAGAAATGGCCTTTATATCACAATGCAATAATTGCATAAATAAAAAAACGGATATCAATCATTTGAGTGAGATTTATTCCTTTTTACTGTCTTTAGATAACTCATAATCAATTCAAATTTCAGTTTTCAACTTTGGTACACATTGTCTGTTGGTACCACTGTTTCGTGCATTTTGACATGACAATTGTCTTCACACACACTGTCATATGTCAGTCATATTCATTTTTCAAAAAAACTCATTTCCCGGCACCATTTGCAATAACCTTATCTGCTAACAATTCCAACCATGTGGTAGAAGATGTGACTTTTAACTAGGTTTTAATATTTTAACGTGTGATTCAATATAATGTAATTGTATTTTTATCGATGATTTTTCGGCTTTTTCATGTTATGTACCAAGACACATAAAGAAATTATACATGAACATCATGTCAGCCATCCTCAACAAAGTTGTAAGTACACAAAGATTTCATTACTTTAACTACATGATACTCATGAATAATCACTTTACAGACTCCCTGATGATGAAAATAAAGATTTTCGAAAGCTTGGACCAACTTTAAAGAGTACTCTTTTTGACTTTGCTGCAGTCCCCAATATTCCCTAGTTTTATATATATATATATATATCCATTTTTTGTGTCCATAAATATATCTGAGAATGTTCCTTCTCAAAAAATGTTATTTTTGTTGTTATTTTCTCTTCCTACTTCTACATTATACCTAAAAAGTAGGTGAAGGTAAATATCCCGTATACTAGACTGGAACAAGATTATGCATGACGAAATGCGATACATTCGCGAGACTCTCGTACGAGACGCGAGACAAGACGAGACTCGAGGGTGCGAGACGAGACTCGAGACAAGACTTCATATTTCATCCGCGAGACGAGACGAGACTTTATGAAAGTCTCGTCTCATTGGTCTCGTGTGAATCACTATCAACAGCATATCTTTAATCTCTTTTATCTGATCCTCCAAGTTCCTCAATTTTCTATCTATGCTATTTTCACAACTCTGTATACCCTTATCTATGTTGCAATCTCCCATAAGTGCTAACTCCATCTCTAATAAATACATCTTACTATTTTCCCAATCTATCTTCACTCCATACTTTTGCAGAAAATCTAATCCAATCAAATATCCAGTCTGAAAATTTCCATTTCCTATAACCGTGAACTCATGTTCTATCGTTATCTCGTTACTCAACTTAATGGGTACGATAACCTTCCCTTCGTTAGGAATAATATTTCCTTGAATATCCACCAAATTATTTCTAATCTTTTCACTATCTCTAATACATTTAAACCCCTGGGCGAATTCCTTCTTAATCAAAGATACTGCGGCACCTGAATCAATCAAAACATACTGGGAGGATCCTTGGATCTCAATCTCAGTAAGGTTTTTGAGTTTCGAACTCTCGCAGGTGTAGTTCAGTATCTTTTTGTCAACCACGTTTACATTCGGTTTTCGAAATTCTGGTAAGCAGTGGCTCGTCGGGGTCAGTGAGCTACTGCCAATTCGTTTAAAGTCTCGTTCGAACTTTCTGATCTATCCTGATAACTTCTTCTCATTCTTACATCACAATCTCTCGCAAAATGCCCGATTTTTCGGCAATTATAACAAACAATTTCTTTACTAGCCTTGTTTGCTCGCGGTAAGTATTTGCAGTCCTTTATCAGATGTCCTAGTTTCTTACAACCGTGACAAATTCTTTTTACAAAGTTCTGCCTGAATTCGTTCGCAAAATGACCTATTTTCTGACATTTATAACATTTCCTTTGATTATCATCTGTTGTTGAATAACAGAGGACCTTCGAAGTTCTTCGTTCCCTCGCTCGTTCCTGATTTTTCGTAATATTCTCTATGTTCTCTTCCCGTTCAGCAAGTCTCAAAGCATCCGCAACAGAGGTAGGTTGGGCTCTTAAAACTCTTTTTCTCACCGGATTCAATAGCCCCATAACAAAATTAGTTGTAGTGTCGCGATCTAATTTTTGTTCTAAAATAGTATCAACATACCTATCTCCCGTTCTGTTCAAAGTTTTTGCTGCTAATAATTTCAAACGAGCAAGAAACTGCCTACAATTTTCCCCTTGTGTTTGCTTACAGTCCATGAAATTTCTTTGAGACTGTCCTGGAATCTGACTCACAGAAAAATGTTTCTTCAATCTAGCTTTCAATAGTTCCCATTCACGTGTTACTTTCAAATCAGGTTCTGAGTCAACAAATTGTTTAGCTAATCCCTTTAATTTTATCCTGGTTATAGAAACTTTCTGAGATTCTGTCCAATTTGCAATTACCGCTGTTTCCTCAATATTTTCAATGAAATCATCTACGTTTGTTTGCCCACTATAAAATGGTATCGAATCCAAATTTATTGACACTGGTAGAATTATTTCTCGTACCGGAGCTACAGGTACCGGAACAGGTAAATTTGGATCAGGCATGATAATCAATGAATATACTTCCTACTCAATTCAAACTACACCGGACCGTCACACTGTTCAATAATACTTTCATAACTCCAGGTCATATGAGCTACCTTTCAAATTTCAAGTCAAAAATAAACCGTGCAATTTTCTAATTCTTTTTGAATTCCTCTCTCCAGACTTGCCTCAATATAGGGGTTCCCTATATTATACCATCATAGCTCGAAATAACCAAAAAAAATTTGAAATTTTGTTTTTCAACATTCTACAACAAGATCAACCCTTAAAAACCACCCTAAATTGATTAAATTAACCCCACACCTGACACCAATGTGTTGATCCACCCCTGTATAAGGGAGATGTTATCAGATTATATACCGAGCGGCTGGTATGTTTATACAGGGTGTAGAATCTACAGCAGATATTAAATTGTGTGGGTTCGGACTATGATGGTGGCAGAATGCAGGAGAAAAACAAATATTTAGTTAGTAAACTATAATCAAAGAAATAAACTACATTCACGATTAGAGCCTAACAAATTCAAATATTCAGAAAACTCAAACTTCTGATGTCTATTCACTTATATCTCAAATTCAAGAAAATATCTAGAAACTCAAATAATCACTCTATAAATTCGTCAAATCAAAAATATTCAATATACAATCAATAAACATGAACCAGTATTTATTCATCCTAGGTTTTCCTACAATGAAAACTCTCATCTCAACGTTAATATTCTTTAAAACAACAAATAAACTCCCCTTTATAAACTTCTTCGAAGAATTCACCTAGTCAAACTATCTATATCAAAACTCAACCCTACTTCTACTCTAAGCCCATATACTAATAGCTAAAACTCTAATCATCCCTTATTTCGACACCTCTCATCAAGTTAGTTTGCAAAACCCTTATACGTCTAATTTATAAAACAGATAATCCTAACCCTTGACACTAATAGGCATAGAAATCATATCAGTATATATAATATGATTTCTATGCTAATAGGTTGACTGACTATAGTTTCTTCAAACTGTCCATTATATTATCGTTAGAAAGTTATGTTGAATGTCAATAACACTTTCAGTTCTATAGTCTGTTAAATGTAACCACAAAGACATACCAACTTGCTTGGGAGATGAAAGAATTGCCATAATCTCTTTCTCACTTGCACTGATTCTAATAACCACTATAGATAGGTACTTCTATGCACTTCGCGATCTATTCTGATTCTATTGGAGCTACATCTTTTCTAGTTGACGTCTCGAGAGTTAATGATCAAATGAAATCCCATTTTTTACAATGAAGTGTTTTTATAGTCAAAAACAACAAAGCAAGCTACGTCATTCTTGTTATTTGGTTCCAGTTTACTCATTGAAGTGATTTCATAGATTCATATGGCAATAACAATAAATCACATTATATTCGTTTGTCGGTCTCAATTAGCGCATTCTTGGAGATACCAATTTCAAGGTTGATCTAGAGTCATTAAAATAAATATTAAGTATCCTAAATTTGCCGACAAACGATGTTTACTTAACGGGTATGAATTCCATTTTCAATATTTCAATATTTTCCTTAGATGGTATTTCGCGGGGCATAACACTAAATGAAATAATATGTATTACTCCTTCTTTCTCTGACCACGAAACTGAGATGAAAAGAGAAAAATATGTTTCAACGGAAACCTTATATGGAGTCATTTGAAACATACAGAATGTGCATTTCAGAAACATATCATAAACATCTAACATTCCATGTATCCCGGTGAATGTATCATGTATCTGAAATGTATCAAATGCACATAGAAAACATGTTACCAAAAGAGAAAAAACACAAAATCTCTGGATCGTCCAAATCACCGTTCCAAATACTGATGTGCAAAACAATGTTATGGTTCGGTTTGATTCGGTTTCGTTCGCATTGTTCGGATAATTAGGGCTTTCATGCACCGCGAGAATGAACTCAATCTTACCTGAAATGAGAGGCATCGTGCATTAGAATATAATACAACAAAGCATTCAACAAATAATTCTTGAGATGAAATAATCCTTCCTCCTAGTTTATTATTTGTTGCGCCCTGTCTCTTTGTGTCCTGTCTCTAGATGCCTCATTTCAGGTTAGATTGAATTCGTGCGATACTCGTGACACACGAACATTTACGACAACGCCTGAACCACTTCTGTGCTGTGCTGTGCGCTGTCGCTGTGTCTTGTGCCTGAACCATGAACCATGAACGCCAACGCCACGTCGGCCATATTTTATTATTTTTATTCTGTCTTTGGTCACTAAAGTTTGGTGGATATTTTTCTCGATTTTTAATATTTTTATGCAGTTGGTGTATTTTGATTTATTCTGTGTGACATTTCCAAGTCAAGCGAAGCATATTATTGAAATCCTGATTGAAATAAATGTGTAATAAACATTTCAACAATGAATCGACAATATCGACAGGTATGTGACCCTCACTTTTTTAGGTTAAGTTGAACATGGATAAAGTCTCATATCATTTCATTCTAAACGGGTAGTTTTTCGTTTGGCAATATGTCTGATTCAAATTATCTTTCGAAACAAACAGAATTTTTTTTTTGATAATTTTCACAGTGCTCAAAATTATATAACCTTTCATGAACTGCACTGGTCTACTCCTTCGGCTAGCTCAAGGAATCACAGGTCGTGGGTTATTCTTGTGGGTAAATACAGCTCAATCAGGCAACAAATACTATTTATTATGGATCGACGATAACACATTAACAATGACTGGTTACAAGATATAATTGACCGGGTTACATGCCGCCGGTATCAATATAAAAAATGACGAAGGACCTAGCACCCTCTGTCCTCTATCGCCGACCTCGGCTAACTACCCCTGTACGGAACCGAAACTCGCGAACCACACCATTCGTACATGCGCATTCCGCACCACGCGACATTATGGCGGATTATTTAAAATAGACCATCACATCACCCCCCTACTTAAATTAAATAACCTAGACATAAATTTAAGTACATTAAGAATACGTCATAATGTATAGGTTAATTAAACTTCAACTAACATGAACAACATAACATAATCAAACTAATATAAGTTCATACAATCCAATACAAATATAGCCTAAACAAACAATATAATTTAAGATGAAAAATCTGCCGAAATAACTCTATATGGCTTTAAATGTACGACATTCTGCTTCGACATTTCCTTACCATTATTATCCCCAATGATGTACGAATTTGGGCCGGCTTGCCGTATAATGTGAAACGGGCCCTCATACAAAAGAAAAAATTTCTTGATAGTTTTATCTTCAGCAGAAGACTGGTAGTGTGTTCGAACTAGGACCTTGTCTCCTACATGGAAAACAACAGGATTTATTTTCGAATTTACCCTGTCTGCACGCCGCTGCGCCTTTGTCTTCAAATTATTATGGGCTAATTCCCAAACACTTTCCAGGGATTCTAATGGCCTTTGATCATCGGGAAAACTAATAATTGTTTGAATTGGATTTTTCCTGACTTCTCCCGTTTGCAGGTAAATAGGTGTAAATTCGGTCGACAAGTTAATCGTGCAATTTAAACATTCTTCAATGAACCCTAACATATTTGGCCATTTAGCATGCTTCGCATGGCAATATGCACGCAAAAGACGACCTACCTCTTTATTATACCTTTCGGTAATATTTCCTTGTGGGAAGTAGACTGAAATTAGTTTTGTTTTAATACCCCTTTCCGCAAGAGTGTTTTTCCATAACTTACTGGTAAATTGCGTTGCGTTATCGCTAAGAATACACTTAGGCTCTTGAACCTCTGGTATATAATGCTGTAAAATTTTATCCAAAATTGAACGTGATGTAGCCCTACGCAGTGCGTACAATTTAATATATTTTGAAAAGGCATCCACTATTACCAACAACTGCGTAACTTTACCCCTTCCTTCAGGCAACGGACCAATCATATCCAAACATACCAATTGTCCTGGTTTCTCCGCAATAATGGAATTCATCATTCCACGGCTTACTGGTGAAGACTTGACCTTTTGACACAAGTCACAGGATCCTATAATATTTCTCACATGCTTCAGCATCCTTGGCCAATAAAAAGTTTGACTCATATACATATATGTTTTTGTCTTCCCAAAATGTCCCATTGTCTCATGATGGGTTAAAACTATTTCTTTTACTTGACTCTTTGGAACACACAACTTGAAACCTGGGCTATTTTTATCACCCCGTTTAAATAACAGTCCCTCATGGATCACAAACCAATTCCATATATTATATTCCTTCTCAGTAAGAATCGGAGCTCTACTTTGAAAACCCTCCAGAAACTCCATCTTCTCTCTTATCCAATTCTCGCCTAATTGGACGACTCGCAGATTTTTTAAATGTTTTTTTAATTCTTTAAAGTCCTTGCCGATTTTTACCAGTGATATCTGCACGTTATCTGATTGACTCGGCTTAATATTTAAATTTTGTTTTTCTGGAAAACGTGACAAAATGTCTGCCACCACATTTTCTGACCCCTTGCAGTGTTCAATCTTAAAATCAAATTCTTGAATAAACATGATCCAACGAGAAAGTCTCGCAGATCGGAGTTTACATGTTAATAAAAAACTTAAAGATTTATGATCAGAAATAACCACTAAATCGCGACCCAAAATCAGAGTCCGCCACTGGCGCAAACAATGAATGACAGCTAGCGCTTCCTTTTCCGTTGTCGTATAGTTCAACTGACTTCCCTTGAAGCTAGAACTTGTGTAGGCTAGAGTCACTGGATGGTATTAGTTTGATAAGAGTTCGGACATAGAAATGACAACGGTTAGGGTTTTTGAATGTTTAGATTTATCAAGTTACACACCTTGCATTGTGACAAGAGCATCATAGTCGTCCCGCGATTTTTCATTCAGAATTGTTTGAATTTGACAATTCATTTTACAAACGTCAGAATTGAAATAAAATTTCATAATTATTATACTTTCGGGATAAAAGCAGCTATGGAAATCACTTGCTGTATAATAAATTGTGCCAATTATGAAACAAATGGATATCATTTATTCGATTTTCCAAATCAAATATCAAGCATTCGCATATGGAAGGAAGATATGAAACGGCCTGGGTGGAAAATCAATTTGAAGACGAGCGGAATTTGTGAGGTACTCATTGAAATTCACTTCTTATAACAGCATCTAATTAGAATGAATCTATATTTTAGGCCCATCATTTTCAAACAGAAGATTTCAAAATCTGTTTGAGAGAATCTGCTGTTCCATCAATTCACAAAGCAAACGGTTTCAAGAACGAAATTCCCATTATTATCATCACACAAAATACAAAACAAAATAATCATGGAAAAAGGGGAAATGATCGCAAAATTACATTATGAAATTGAAAATTTGAAAACGAAACTCAGAAAAGCAAGTAAACTACAACGTGATATATTATTGAATGGCGTTTTTGGTGCTGACCGCGAATTGAAAATTCAACAGTGAAAAGTGAATAGATATTTATGTATCAAGGGAATTATTATGAGGGCCTTATAATTACGCTGGAGGTTATCGTTTTGGAGATATTTTCTATATCGATCCATGTTACTTAGCTCCTAGGGCGCTGAGTGAAGTTGCTGAGAACTTAACAAAACCAAGTATTTGGTAGGTCTCGTCAAAATAAATTATTTTTTTCTGTGACGGGAAAAAAGTTTGGCATTTCATCTCTGTTGGCAGGTTATAAAATGTCACTTTTCATAAATTACTTTTTTCCCGTGGGAAAAAAGTGAGTACTTCTTTCCCGGATATATATCACATATATATACTCTGTTAATGGCTTTTGTTGTGCAATAGTTCCGAAAAATGAGTCAATAATACCGTCTCCGAGAAAGAACTGCAAGTCCTTTTATCTTCCATTCGACTTCGCAGTTTCGTATATTACTAAACAACTACTGAATTTGCAATTTTTTAAAATCAAATCACAGAATTGAACTGACAGTAGTGACATCAGATATTTGATTACTTCAAAAGAATGATGAAGATGCCTATAAAACGCAGGTGTCCCTACTGTTAAAAACTTGAAATTTCACGTCGATAATTTTCAGATTTCGAAATAATGTAATATCTTCTCAATATTGATTCGTCCTTCCTTCTGTCACAGAAAAAAATAGTGTATTATACACGGGAAAAATATTAGATTTTAGCTCACGGTTTTTTGTCTCCCTCCGCTACGCGTCGGGAGACAACACAACCTGGAGCTAAAATCTACAACTTTTTTCCCTTGTATAATAAATAACTATTTTTCCCATGACATCTTTATCGAAAAATGATTTGTTCTCTGTATTTCAACACCCTGTATCTCCGAAATAAAGCATTTCCAGACACAAGCTTATACATATAGACTTTATTTCTTAAAATTGTCTCAGGAATACTTCACTGGAGTATACAGTTTCTCATACAATAAGGAATTATAGCTATACGTTTATCCATATGTATATATTCTCTGATATTGAAATGTTGTTACATGCATTTTTCTCATTTATATTAATCTTGCTCTGCTAGAAGTATAGGTATCACTATGAATTGAAGTGGGTGTTTGTACCCTATATCCATTGTCCATCTACGGCTATGATTGATTTGACAGAAAATATAACCTCTAAAATCGCATCTGACAATCAGGCGCTACTAGGGAAATTGAAAAGACAAAGAGCAGAATATATGTCTTATTCTTTTATTCACTTAAAGCATTGTATTATAGAAAATAGAAAAGGACAAAAGTTCAGCTGTGTCCGAACTCTTATCAAACTAATACCATGCAGTGACTCTAGTGTAGGCTATCACCTGACGCTCATTTAATTCTGACATCTGAAATAATGTACCTCCCAAAGCAAAATTAGAGCTATCACATTGAATATAAAATGTTTTGTTTTCATCCGGATGAATCATCAAAGATACGTTTATGAAAATGTCTTTAATAGCTTGAAATGCTTCTTTTTCGACTATTACCCAACACCATTTTTCATTTTTCTTCAGTAACCGCAGAAGCGGAAGTGAAATATTTGCATAATTTTTGCAAAAACGCTGTTCATAATTGACCAGACCGAGAAAGCCTCTCAACTCCCGCAAATTACGAGGAGCAGGGAAATTTTGTATACAGGATATTCTATTTTTATTAATAGACACCCCTTCTGGTGAAATAACGTGTCCTAAGAAAAGTACTTCAGATCTAATAAATTGAGACTTACGAAGTTTCACTGTGAGACCTGCACAACTCAACTTTGTAAAAATACAATCCAAGTTCCGAAAATGGGCCGAGATATTATCCGAATAAACGATCAAATCGTCCACATAAATGCAAGTGAATGAATCGCATTCCTCACCCAAAACCTTCTTTAAACATCTAATCAAAGTGGCCATCGAAGTACTTAAGCCGAATGGCAATCTATTAAAAGTATACGTTTCTCCCTCGTATATAAACCCAACATATTTCGTATGATCAGCTCTAATGGAAATCTGCCAAAACGAGGTTGTCAAATCTAGGGTACTGAAAACCAACCCCTTTTTAAATTTAAATAATATCTCACTGGGCTTTGGCGGATTAACAAAGTCCTTTTTCATACGAGAGTTTAATAACCGCGCATCCAAACATACCCTCACACTTCTGTCTTTCTTCGTCACGCAAACTAACGACGAAACATATTCAGTTTTTTCCTTTTTTATGATACCCCAAGTCAACATTTCCTGAATTTGAACCGCCACTTCCTGACGATATTTAAACGGAATGGAATATAATGGGGCATTAAATGCCTTATAATCATTTAGTTCGATTTGATGCTCATAATTCCGCACATGTCCTGGACACTCTGAAAATACCGTGATATATTTTTCCAAAAGATTCAATAATTCTTTTTTCTCCCCCTCACTAGTATTTGAATCACGAACAGCTAATTCCAGATCGCTAATGCTGTATCGATGAAAACTCAGTGGATCCATAGGCGTCTCATTGATTTTTAATAGGGGAAATACAGCATCCTCACTCCTTATCTCAGTTTGACATAAATTGATATGTATATTCGCCACATTTCCCCTAAATTTGATATCAACAACATGATTTTGATTATCATGTCGAAAACGTAGAACCGACTCATCAAAATCGATTACCGATTTATATTTGAACATCCAGTTCGATCCCAAAATGATATCACAATTTAAATTCGGTACCACCAAACACATAACATCAATTTTCTGATTCGACATGCCAATTGGCAACAAAATCTGACTTTTAATCCTTTGAGTTTTACCCCCCACGGCAACTGATATAGATACATTAGTGACCGGTAATACTGGAATATCACAATTATCCTTCTTCAGCTTTTCATAAAAATCATCAGAAATTGCGCAAACATCGGAACCGCTATCTAAAAGCGTATCAACTTTTTGAGTTCCTACCATGACACTAATAGAGGGGGAAACCATATCAAATTCCTCTGGTTCACTATCTGAATCTGTTAATAAATTTTCGGGTTCCTGATTAAAACTGGTGATGTAATTAATATTATTATTCTGACTGGAATTCGAACTCTGATTAGCTGCAGGATTTCGCATTATTGGTGCGCTTGCCTCACGCTGAAAATTATTTCTACGTGTATAATTATTATTATCACGTACGCCTCTGTTACTATTATGCATGGGTTCATTTTTATAGGTCTCATCAATTTTTCCTAGATATTCTTCGACCATATCTATGGTAGTAAACCCATTTGTCACCACCCCCCGTTGAATTTCCCATGGAAAATGTTTGGAAAGCATTTCCACCAATTTATCTTCAGGAATCTTCTCAGACAAAAACCCTGCTTGAGCTACCAGATTCATGAAATAATCTACTCTACTCCCTGACTCATAATGACCATAAGTCAATTCCAAAAATAAATCCCGTTGCTTATCAACACTCCAGTATTTTTCCACAAATGCTATCTGAAAATCTACATAAGTATGAAATGTACATTCTGTAACGTTTAAATTTAATATTTTAGGTAGTTTCAATAGTTTTAATGATTAACCCTATAACTCATTGCACAAGTCGTCAATTAATGAGAACAATAACCTGCGATATGACCCTTTATGAACCATCCTCAAAATTCACTGTGCTATACACTGGTAGGATAAAGAAGCACTTGTTATTTTTATTTCAAACATAATGACAGTCATGCCACTCAACATTGTTCAACTGTATATTTCCATGGTTTGTTCTTGGGCTGAACTTCCAGATTTCCTTTGGGGTAGGCGGCAGTGGTTTCCGTTGCGTAGGGGGGTTGATCTCTCGGTGGATCCTAGAATAAACAAGATACATATCAGAATCGTTGTACAATTTATGTTTGATCTGATTATAATTTGAAGACTATGAATAAAATAGGGAAATTAATATAATATCAAGAACATTTTACCTGATTTCCATCATCTATGATTCAATTTTGTTGTATCAAATGTTTATTTAGTTTGTTTACGAAATAATTAACCATAAGTCATAACATCTCAGTCATAACCTTGCGGATCAGCTGGTAGCAGCTATTCATCTCTGTCTTATTCATCCGTTCCATGTCATGCAGCAACTTTACAGCTATAGTCGATCAGCTGGTATCAGCCATGTTCTTTCCCTTAGTTCTTTCCTGCGCCAGCGCCTATAAAGATATAGCAACTCACGAAACGCACGAAAATCACCTGTAGCTCGCTGTCATCAGTTTGGTTATTTTTATCTTTCAGACATAGAAGTCATCGTCAAAAGTATTCGTGTACTTACGGGTAATTCGGCATCTTTCGGAAATATTTTCATGCTCATTGGTCAGGAAAGTTTGTTATTAAGTTTTTCAAAATAGGTTTTGGAAATGATTGTTACTGAATAGAAGAGGACACTATTCTCTATCTTTTATCACGCGAAAATTTACGATTCTGAGAAAGAAGGTTGATGATTTTTCTCGCTAATGTCGGACAGTGTGAGACAAAGTTGATTTTTGTGGATTTTCATTTCATCATATTGTTGGATTTTTCACTTTGTCTCCAATATCAATTTTGCCATAGTGTTTCGTTTCACTGTAGTGATATTTAGATTTGGCAAATTGCTCTTCGCTAGAAGGATTTATCACTGCCGACCAAAAGCGTGATCGAGGTATCAGCCATTTTACGAGTAGGTACTCGAACCTTTTCCAAACTCGTACCCTCGAAGATCACATGAGGTGAATAATGGAAAACTCCGGTAAGCTTTTCAGCGAAAATTACAATATAAATTGATTTTAGGGTTGTCCTATGGGCCGATTGAGTCCATTGTATGGTGCATCTATGCTTCCAATTACTTTTTACTCCATGTACTATAATACAACTGGATCAGTGTGAAGTACCTCCATATTGCATACCTAGCGGTCAGTTATTGCATGAACCACGCTACCTGTTGCTGCTTATTTGAGTTTTGAATTGCTGCTTACATTAGTTTACTGCTTGCTTTTGCTTACCAGGAGAGGAAATGCATGGTTTAAGGCCCCTCCTCCAAAGGAAGAATCGCAGATAAGATGCATGTTTTTTTATTCATGGGGTTAATTTTTGTTGAAGTTCCACTGTGTCAACCAGGAAGAATCATCATTTCTGTTTGAGCTTAATCCTTAATCATTTATCATACTTACTTCAAAAAGAAATACAAAATAACTGTGAACTCTGAGTGTACACACAGGGGGGTTATCCGATATACTTATGCATGTGAACAATCTCATTTAATTCAAATATTGAACATGTTCCTGTTTCGGAAATGATCTGGAGTTGGCAATAAAATAGTGGAATATTCAGGGTAAACCATGATATATTTTCTTGACATATGATTTTTCCTTATACTGGGTGAAATATTCGTAGTCCTATTTAATTGAATAGAACGTCAATTGATTGATAATTGCGACGTGTGTGTTAATGGTGTAGAAAACGGAACCTATTGATATCTAGGGAGTTTTCCAACTTAAACTCGCCTGAAGTAAGTTGGTGGCGCCCTTTATTATTTTTTTTTAATTAGAAACATTATAGAATTTCGAAACCCACCCTATACCCGGCTGAGTGCCGAGTGAACCAATTGCTCGTGCTTTGAGGCATCCGTTTTTTTTTAATAATTTGGCACAGAGGAAACGTGGCAAATTTGACGCCCAACGTGGGGCCTAGCGTCGTTTTAGCGTCGGGACGCCCGGCGTCGATTTTGAGATTTACCATTATTCGGGTTAATTTTCACTTGTTGATCATTAATTAGTGAATATAAAGCATTTTTAACCAGTCCTTTCGAAAGTATGAAATTTTTTGTGAGCAGTAGCAGCGCGACGGATTGATTTTTATTTTTTTTTAATCAATTCGATATTATTTAGCTAGTATCTATCGAATGTTACAGTTAGAGTTAGATGCACCATACATAAGTATTTGAAGATATTCACTGTTCATTTTCATTTACTGTTGTTTTTTTATTTCAATAGTTTTCCAGTGATGAAGTTGGAAAACCAGTAATTCAAACATTTCTTTGGAATATCACTCATTTGATGTCACTGAGTTAGTGTTTTCTCTTTTCAGTAACAATCTCTATAATCACGAATATTCATTTATACAGGATGATCACTACCAAGCATTATTCAGTGTATATCGTATCGATTGAACAATACTAGTGTTATTGCTCAATGTTTATTGTATGTAAGCATATTATTAAGCACTCATATGACTCGTCTGGTTTGTAGCACGACGTCCAACGCCGATTCGTAGATTTTATTGTTCCGATATAATAATTGTATCTTGTTGATGCGATAAGATAGTTTCCAACATAAATATTCATTCTGCTATGCATCGACGGGGACCGTAGCTCGGCATTTCAGGTTTTTATTTAATCCGTTTCTTGCGGCGCGTTTTTGTGCGGTTGTATCCATCCACCGAGTATAAGAAATTGTTAAGATTTAATAGATCGCGATTAATTTTTTTTTGTATTCTAGATACAGACGCCCGGCGTCATTTATCGATTTTATTTTATTTGTTGCTGCATTTATTCAGTTAATGATTTTGGAATGCGCTGAAACTGCTGAAAATAATCGTTTGCAGACTACAACGATTTTTTTTTCGTGTTCGGTTATTTAGTAGGCCGACGCCTACCGACGCCCAGCGTCGTTTTGTTCATTTAGTGATTTTTCGATAAAAGACCGGTATTAGTAACGGTTAGGCAAATATGGAAGGTAAAATAGATATCAACCGTCTCGAAAAGGATGAGTTGGTATATGAACTAGCGGTTCGGGGGGTGACAGACAAAACCACCGTAGAGGATATGCGCAAATGTTTGCGTGGGTATTTTAAATTGGAGCGAACCGGTACTCCTTTTAATTATCCCGCATACCCGTTCGATTTCAAAACTGATTATGATTGTCTGCAAGTCAAGTTTCAAGAGTTGACCAATATGATCACGACTTTTTCAGGTACTGAATCGAGCTCGGGATATCTTAAAATCGTAACTAAGCTGAATCACGCTTTTTGTCGGGCAAATAAAGTCATTTCAGGTGAAGATGCAGAACATGTAGCAAAATCAAAATTTTTAGTTGATCTCTTAAACTTGCAGTCCTCTCTCAAATCAAGAGTTCGTAAATTTAAACGACTTTCCCAACAGGGTGCTACCCCTTTGGAACTAAGTAATTTAGGAAATTCCTCTTCGAGTACGTCGGAAAGTGAGAGTTCAGATACGGAGCAAGATCCTCCACCACTAACTGCTAATCCTCCTCAATCTTCAACTTTTGCTACTTCAACCCCACCACTGAGTCACAATTATAGTATTCCGGTTGCCAAATGGAATCTAAATAAATTCACTGGTGATAATAGTAAATTATCCCTCAATGCATTTTTGGAAAATGTTGAAGATCTATGTACTTCTCGAAACGTGCCGAAAGATCAACTTTTGAGTTGTGGCTCTGATTTATTTGCTGGTAAGGCACTGATATGGTATAGGGCCATAAGATCTCAAGTCCATTCTTGGGCTGATTTGGTTAGCGAGCTGAGACTTCAGTTCCACCCTCCAAATTTCAATGAGAAATTATTGCAGGAAATAAGACATCGTACTCAAGGCCCTAATGAATCAATGGGGATGTATCTGGCGATAATGTCGAATATGTTTAGTCGACTCACTGTACCAGTTAGTGAGGCAGCGCGGTTGAAAATATTGCTACGGAATATATCGCCTTTTTACCAAAGCCAATTAGGGCTGGTAACCGTTAATTCTACAAGCCACTTGCTCCAATTAGGTAGACAGTTGGAGGCTAGAAAAGAGGCTATAGAGTCCTTCGTACCCCCACCACGGAATAGGAGTCCTTTGATGGAACCTGATCTTGCCTACGTGTATACAGATATGAATACACCAGGTCCCTCTTCTAGTTATAATAATAGTAATAGTAATAGTAGTGCTAATAGCAATATTAATAGTAATAGTAATAGGAATAGTGGTGCAGTTGATTCCGTGATGATCTGTTGGAACTGCAAAAGTTCTGGCCATAAAGCCAGTGATTGTACAGCGAATGTCAAAAATAAATATTGCTTTCGTTGCGGTATGCCCGACCAAACGGTGAGGTCTTGTCCGAAATGCTCGCGTTCGGGAAACTACCGAGGGAGACGTTAGGTGACCGTGGAACGATCTCCTCTTGCGCAGCGGTTGCTTCTGGTGCCTCTTCTGGAGATTATGTTTTGCCTGAGAAACAAATTGCCGTTCTGGACTTCATTTTGGCACATGCCCAAAATGATGAGAGGCCTTATTTAAATATTTCTATTCTAGGTATAAGTATATTAGGACTCCTTGATTCAGGAGCATCTCATACGATTATAGGTGGCCCCGGTTGGAAAATTTTGAGCAAATTGAATTTTGATTTAGATAAAAGTAACTCTATTTCTTGTACTGTCGCAAACGGCGAAAGATGTTTTAGTATTGGAATGGTCAGTTTACCAATGAATTTACAAGATCGGGTGAAAATTATATCAGCTCTTGTCATCCCAGACTTACCACATTCTTTGATACTTGGCGTAGATTTTTGGAAGAAAATGCAAATAGTTCCAGATTTACGTAGAGGTGAATGGATTTTCTCGAGTGAGCCAAGAATTAATGTTGATTCGGTAATTTTGAATTCTAAAGATGACCTCACGGTGGAACAAAGTCATATCTTGAATGATTTGGTAGAAAAAGCTTTTTTAGAAATGGGTACTAAGTTAGGCTGTACAGCTTTGGTGGAACATGAAATTAAAACGTCAGCTGCGCCATTGAAACAACGTTACTACCCGGTGTCCCCCGTTATGCAAAATCATATAGATCAGGAATTAAATAAATTATTAGAAGAAGGTATCGTAGAAAAATCAAATAGTCCCTGGTCCTCACCTATAATTTTAGTTAGGAAGAAGGACGACAGCTTTCGTTTTTGCGTCGACTATAGACGATTGAATCAAGTGACGGAGAAGGATGCGTACCCCATTCCGTATGTTTCAGCAACGTTAGATAAATTACGCGATGCGCGGTACCTGTCTTCAATGGACATTAAGTCAGCCTATTTTCAGGTTCCCCTTTCTGCTTCTTCTCGTCCCCTCACCGCGTTTACCGTTCCCAATCGTGGCTTATTCCAGTTTTGTCGTATGCCTATGGGGTTAGCAAATAGCCCAGCAACTTTCCAGAGATTAATTGACCGTGTTCTGGGTCCGGAGTTAGAACCCCATTGTTTCGTCTACTTAGACGATATTATTATCGTAACGCAAACTTTCGAAAAACATGTCGAAATTTTGACTGAAGTTTTTGCTCGTCTTAAATCTGCAAATTTGACTGTTGCAAAAGAAAAATGTAATTTTTGTCGTCCGGAGCTTTTGTATTTAGGATATATTGTTGATGCCAACGGATTGAGAGTTGATCCCGGCAAAATCAAAGCCATCATTGATTTGCCCATTCCCACTAATGTGTCGGAGGTTCGACGTATACTTGGCTTAGCCTCATGGTACAGGCGTTTCGTACCTAATTTTTCCACTGTTATAGCTCCCATTTCCGAACTTTTACGGAAAAATAAAAAATTCGCCTGGTCGGTAGATTGCGGTAAGGCTTTTCAATCCTTGAAAGAGTATCTCATTAGTGCACCATGTCTGTCGTGTCCCGATTTTTCGCTCCCCTTCACTATCCAGACAGATGCCTCAGGATATGGGATTGGAGCTGTCCTTACCCAGCAACATCCAGAAGGAGAGAAAGTAGTATGCTATCTGTCGCGTTCCCTTTCACGTCTCGAAAGAAATTATAGCACTACCGAGCGAGAATGTCTTGCTGTCTTATGGGCGATCGAAAAACTACGACCATATGTCGAGGGGTCTAAGTTCACAGTCATTACCGACCACTTCAGTTTAGTTTGGTTGAATCGCCTCCAGTCACCTTCAGGTCGTCTTGCCCGTTGGGCAATCAAATTACAACAATTCGACTATACCATAGTGCATCGAAAGGGAAAGGAAAACGTAGTTCCAGATACGCTATCCCGTTCAGTTCCGCTTGTCGATATTATTTCTACTGTTAATTCATCTCCTTTAGTGATGACGCCATCTCTGGAAGCCGCTGCTCCAACTGACGATCCTGATAGTCCGAAGAAAGAGATAATCGATAGCTGGTACAACAATCTCATTCTCAAAGTATCTCGCTCACCCAAGAAATTCCCACATTGGCAAATAATAAATAATAAGTTATTTAAGCATGTTGATCCTCCACATCCGAACTTGGCGGTCCCTTCAGACTATTGGCGGGAAGTAGTTCCTAAACAATTACGTCGACCCATAATTAACGAGATCCATGAGACACTATGTCATTCAGGAGTTTTTAAAACATTTAATAAAATTTCGGAATCGTATTATTGGCCGAAGATGCGGGCTGATGTTGCTTCATTCATTCGTCGCTGTTTGATATGCCATGCGGTCAAACCGGAACAGAAAGCTCCTTCTGGGCTGATGTTGAGTCGACAGTCAAGTGTATCTCGTCCTTTTGAGCTTTTATGTGCTGATTTGGTTGGTCCACTACCTAGATCCAAGTCAGGGTATCAGTATATATTCGTAGTAGCATGTTGTTTTAGTAAATTTCCACTTCTTTTTCCTTTACGTAAGGCTGTCGCTTCGGAAATAACTCGTATTTTAGAGAATCAAGTTTTCCTAGTGTTTGGATGTCCAGATGCCATTATTATCGATAATGGTGTTCAGTTTAGATCAAAAGAGTTCCAAAAACTTCTCAAATCCTATAATGTCACAGCAAAATATACGGCTCTATATCATCCCCAAGCCAATCCTTGTGAGCGGATTAATCGTGTTATCAAAACTATGCTTCGAGCATATGTCGCGGATGATCATAGGTCCTGGGACCAAAATTTACCTCGTATCGGTTTTGCAATTCGGTCATCAAAACACGAAGTCACTGGCTATTCTCCGAATTTCATTGTTTATGGTCGTGAGGCTAGAGCCGGAGGTGGTGCTACACATGATGTTGAACCAATTCAATTTGATAGGTCCGCTATCAATGACGGTAGAACCAAAAGTTATGATCAAATATATAAAGATGTACAGAAACGGCTATCGAAGGCCTATGAGCAGAATAAAAAAGTATACGATTTTCGCCGGCGCGATGAACAGTATCTTCCAAACCAACAAGTATGGCGTCGTAATTATGTGTTGTCAGATGCTTCCAAATATTTCAATGCCAAACTGGCAAAAAAGTTTGTTGGACCGTTTTTGATTGCAAAACGATTATCGCCGTGGACTTACGAGTTAAAGGATGCCCAGGATAAGAACCAAGGCGTGTGGCATTGTAAAGATTTAAAAGCTCATCCGCCTGATGAGTGAACCCTGCAAAAGATTTTGGGAAAAATCTTTTAAAGTGGGGGGAGAATTTGTAACGTTTAAATTTAATATTTTAGGTAGTTTCAATAGTTTTAATGATTAACCCTATAACTCATTGCACAAGTCGTCAATTAATGAGAACAATAACCTGCGATATGACCCTTTATGAACCATCCTCAAAATTCACTGTGCTATACACTGGTAGGATAAAGAAGCACTTGTTATTTTTATTTCAAACATAATGACAGTCATGCCACTCAACATTGTTCAACTGTATATTTCCATGGTTTGTTCTTGGGCTGAACTTCCAGATTTCCTTTGGGGTAGGCGGCAGTGGTTTCCGTTGCGTAGGGGGGTTGATCTCTCGGTGGATCCTAGAATAAACAAGATACATATCAGAATCGTTGTACAATTTATGTTTGATCTGATTATAATTTGAAGACTATGAATAAAATAGGGAAATTAATATAATATCAAGAACATTTTACCTGATTTCCATCATCTATGATTCAATTTTGTTGTATCAAATGTTTATTTAGTTTGTTTACGAAATAATTAACCATAAGTCATAACATCTCAGTCATAACCTTGCGGATCAGCTGGTAGCAGCTATTCATCTCTGTCTTATTCATCCGTTCCATGTCATGCAGCAACTTTACAGCTATAGTCGATCAGCTGGTATCAGCCATGTTCTTTCCCTTAGTTCTTTCCTGCGCCAGCGCCTATAAAGATATAGCAACTCACGAAACGCACGAAAATCACCTGTAGCTCGCTGTCATCAGTTTGGTTATTTTTATCTTTCAGACATAGAAGTCATCGTCAAAAGTATTCGTGTACTTACGGGTAATTCGGCATCTTTCGGAAATATTTTCATGCTCATTGGTCAGGAAAGTTTGTTATTAAGTTTTTCAAAATAGGTTTTGGAAATGATTGTTACTGAATAGAAGAGGACACTATTCTCTATCTTTTATCACGCGAAAATTTACGATTCTGAGAAAGAAGGTTGATGATTTTTCTCGCTAATGTCGGACAGTGTGAGACAAAGTTGATTTTTGTGGATTTTCATTTCATCATATTGTTGGATTTTTCACTTTGTCTCCAATATCAATTTTGCCATAGTGTTTCGTTTCACTGTAGTGATATTTAGATTTGGCAAATTGCTCTTCGCTAGAAGGATTTATCACTGCCGACCAAAAGCGTGATCGAGTTATCAGCCATTTTACGAGTAGGTACTCGAACCTTTTCCAAACTCGTACCCTCGAAGATCACATGAGGTGAATAATGGAAAACTCCGGTAAGCTTTTCAGCGAAAATTACAATATAAATTGATTTTAGGGTTGTCCTATGGGCCGATTGAGTCCATTGTATGGTGCATCTATGCTTCCAATTACTTTTTACTCCATGTACTATAATACAACTGGATCAGTGTGAAGTACCTCCATATTGCATACCTAGCGGTCAGTTATTGCATGAACCACGCTACCTGTTGCTGCTTATTTGAGTTTTGAATTGCTGCTTACATTAGTTTACTGCTTGCTTTTGCTTACCAGGAGAGGAAATGCATGGTTTAAGGCCCCTCCTCCAAAGGAAGAATCGCAGATAAGATGCATGTTTTTTTATTCATGGGGTTAATTTTTGTTGAAGTTCCACTGTGTCAACCAGGAAGAATCATCATTTCTGTTTGAGCTTAATCCTTAATCATTTATCATACTTACTTCAAAAAGAAATACAAAATAACTGTGAACTCTGAGTGTACACACAGGGGGGTTATCCGATATACTTATGCATGTGAACAATCTCATTTAATTCAAATATTGAACATGTTCCTGTTTCGGAAATGATCTGGAGTTGGCAATAAAATAGTGGAATATTCAGGGTAAACCATGATATATTTTCTTGACATATGATTTTTCCTTATACTGGGTGAAATATTCGTAGTCCTATTTAATTGAATAGAACGTCAATTGATTGATAATTGCGACGTGTGTGTTAATGGTGTAGAAAACGGAACCTATTGATATCTAGGGAGTTTTCCAACTTAAACTCGCCTGAAGTAAGTTGGTGGCGCCCTTTATTATTTTTTTTTAATTAGAAACATTATAGAATTTCGAAACCCACCCTATACCCGGCTGAGTGCCGAGTGAACCAATTGCTCGTGCTTTGAGGCATCCGTTTTTTTATTTATTTGGCACAGAGGGCACGTGGCAATTCTTTCAAAAAAGCCCAATCTGCTGCTGAACCCCTTAGACACGCCACTGCCAAGCCGATTTTTCGATTATCCGGCACGCCGGCGTTCTCAAAATGTTTATTTAGTTTTTTAAGAAAAAACATAGGATGAGTTTTAGAAGCTGGATAAAATGTCAAAGAACTACCCCCCAGTTCTTTCCAATTCGAAATATATTGATAATTTTCTTGAGCAACGATATTACTCTGAGAATTATTTGTTTGAAATACCTTGTTTTGTACATGTTCAGACTTTTCATTTTTAGCTTGGATATCAAGTTGGATATCTTGTATACTCATGGCTAAATTTACAACAGTATTTTTTAATTCCGTCATCCCTACTGACAAATGTCGAACTACATCTTCCAAATCTAATTCCGGCGGTTTTTCACCATTGCCTTTACCCTCTCCTTTACCTTTCTTGGTTTTACTACCTTCAGACATTTTTTTTTAGTTTACAGTTACAACTAGCAACATACAAATAACGCAATGACTGACAATAAAATCATTCAAGATCAAAATTCACAACAAAACCCCCGATAACTTTCAAGTTCAAAACGTCCCCTTTCATTAACCCAAATCACTGAAAGTATCTATTATTAGTTCCCAAGTTCCCAGTTTTCAAATTTAATTTCAAATCCGAAAAATCACTGGACCAACGAAGTAATAGGTAACTGGAAATCTCTCACCACATTCCAGACTTCCCGCTCGCTCACTAGGAGATACCTCGGAAGATACTTTTGAGGACTCCGCTCGCTGCCCTACTGCTCTGGCACGCTGCGTCGTGTTGGCGGTCTTTCGAAACGCTCGAAACTACCTTCCGCTCAAACACCGGCTATCTGCTTACGCCGTTCACCACTTTGATTCACGAAACTTGCTAACATTCGCGATCTCGCAGACGATTCCCAAATTTCACTCAACTGCACCATACATCGATGACTAAATTCACTGAATTCCTCCACGAATTTCACTTTGATGATTTAATTTACCCACATTGGCCCCACGTTGGGCGCCAAATGCACTGGTCTACTCCTTCGGCTAGCTCAAGGAATCACAGGTCGTGGGTTATTCTTGTGGGTAAATACAGCTCAATCAGGCAACAAATACTATTTATTATGGATCGACGATAACACATTAACAATGACTGGTTACAAGATATAATTGACCGGGTTACATGCCGCCGGTATTAATATAAAGAATGACGAAGGACCTAGCACCCTCTGTCCTCTATCGCCGACCTCGGCTAACTACCCCTGTACGGAACCGAAACTCGCGAACCACACCATTCGTACATGCGCATTCCGCACCACGCGACATTATGGCGGATTATTTAAAATAGACCATCACAGAACTGATCATTTTCAGCTTTGAAACAGACACTGCATGGTTAATATTGAAAATATGGATAGGCAGAGAATATTCAAAACAAAGAGACATTTGAGGAAAATTATTAGACTACAAATAGAAAAAGAAAGAATTGTGATAAATAATTTGAGGAAGGCAACTACTAATAGAAATGAGATTATAGCATCAACTTCTTCAAACAATGATATCAAACATACAGAGTTCATTCATAATGATGCTGACTCGGATGCTGATATACAAATCAGCAACCATCATAGTGTTTCCATCCCATATCCTAGTTTTAATATTCCTATTCCATGCAACAACATTCCTGTTGATTCTACTATAAAAACTAGTGAGGTGCATTCAGTAAACACTGCAGAGTTTTTACAGAAAATCAAGGGATGGATTCTCAAATATAGGAATTTATTATCTTCAGGAGCAATCAATGAACTATTGAAAATATTCAATTTTGAAAGTTCAAGCCAATTTCCATTAGATTCAAGGACTCTCCTGAAAACCCCAAGACATTCCTATGAAAATATCATTCCACTTGATAGTGGCACTTATGCCCACTTGGGCATTGCCAATGGCATACAAACCATTTATGAAAATACACATTGCCAGGTTGAGGAAAATGAAATTTTGAACTTGAGTTTGAACATAGATGGGTTGCCCTTGACAAAAAGTTCAGGTAGCCAGTTCTGGCCAATTTTGTTGTCTATAGATTCTGAAAGTGAATATTTGAGTAGACCATTCATTGTTGGCGCATATCATGGGTTTAAAAAACCTGACAGCATTGACAATTTCTTAAAGTTGTTTGTTGAAGAATTTAATGATTTGAAAACTTATGGTTTGAACATAGGCAATAAAAAAGTTTACTTGAAGTTGAGTAAAATAATTTGTGATGCTCCTGCTGAATCTTTTTTATTATGTATTAAGGGTCACACAGGAAGTAGCTCTTGTACAAAATGTATAGTAGAGGGGGATTTTTTTAAAAATAGAATGAGTTTCAACAGTCTGACTGTGTAAGAATGCGAATTATTCAATTCATAATTTAATAAAGATTTCCATTGGACTTTAGTGATTAAATGAAATTAGTTGTATCTTTTCCATTTCAAATTACTGAGAATTCATTTTCAAGAAATCGGTCTGAAAGTGAAATCGAGAGTCATTAAATTTAACTAGGGCCACACTCAATTCATGCCTAATTTTTTCTATTTCGAAATATATAGCTATCATAAACTGCTAATAGTGTCCTATGACCATAATTCTCGACCACCCGTGGTTCAGCTCCTATTCCAAAACTATCGTAAAAGTTTCACTCTCTGCATCAATAAGTCTTATTGAATGGGGTACTCCAGGATATGTCAAGTAGGTATTGTTAGTTTAAGCATAAAAGTTGTGTGGGTATAGGGTTTTTTATTGGAGATACTTCCTTTTTCCCTATAGATGTGAATAGAAACCACACGTCGTGTAGATAATTTTAAGAGAAGCGATCTTTTGCATGCCCATCAATTAGTTGACATTTATTATTTCAAGGAAATGGTATTAGTTTAGGCTAGGAAACTCGAGAGTTTATCTTTTGAATAGGGCAATTTATGTAGCATAATAAACACGTCAAAAGTAAGGGCTCTCGAGAAACATATATAGTTTATTTTTATTTTGTGAATATCTGCAGAGGGTACTTAAGAATTTCGAAGGAGTCCCCACATGTTGCGAAAACATAAATTATTTGTATGTAAAGTATCTGAAGCTGGTCAAAAGAGAAGGAAGGAATAGTATACACCCCTAGAGAGAAAAATCTACCACGATTGGTTGATACCATCCAACCAAGTCAAGTTTCCACCCATAACCTTCTTACAACTGCTCCTTTAAGAACAGATGATACTTTCAGACAGAGATCTGACGAATTTTTTCATAAAGAAAATATGATTTGCCCACTAGAATCTCTAGATGTTGGTCTGGTTTCCCAAGTACCCTTGGATTACATGCATCTGATTTGTTTGGGGGTTATGAAAAAATTGTTGAAATTTTGGGTACATGGCCGAAAGGGAATTCGACTGGAAGAAGAACAGATGAAGTCCATCAAATTGAGAATAATGAAATTTAGGGCATATATTCCATCAGAGTTTGCTAGATTACCCAGGGATTTGATTGACGTTGACCGCTTCAAGGCTACTGAATTTCGAATGATTGTTTTATATTTAGGACCCATTATTTTTGAAAATATTTTACCTAAATCAAAATATATACATTTCATGACTCTACACTGTGCAATGAGAATTTTGTGTTCCCCGGAATTGTACTTGGTTTATAATAATTTTGCCAATAGTTTACTGATTCATTTTGTTCAAAATTTTGCTCGAATTTATGGAAGTGAATATGTCTCTCACAATATTCATAATCTCATACATATTTCTAATGACAGTAAATCTTGGGGTGTTTTAGACAATTTTAGCGCTTTCAAATTTGAGAATTTTTTGTATGAAGTGAAAAAGACTATAAAATTTTCGAGATATCCACTCCAGCAGCTATTGAATAGATTGAAAGAAAATCAAGATCAAAATATCATCGAACATGAATATCCTCAACTGAAATGTGAAATAGCAAAAAATGTTGACACAAATGATGATGTCCACATACTTTGTTATAAAACTTTAATATTTAGGAATTGTCAAATTGTACTGAATAAGAAAGACAGTTGTGTTATTTTAGAAGATAACTCGGTATTTTTGATAAATAGCATTTTTGAAAATATCAGTACCAAACAAATTTTTGTACAAGGCAAAACCTTTTCAGACGATGAGGAATTTTATGAAACACCTTGCTCTTCCAATCAATTTTTCAATATTAAAATTGTGAAATCCATTTCTGAGGAAAATATTGTAGTACCGATTATCAAAATTAAACAGAAATGTCTCAGATATCCAATTGATCCTTCTTCTTTTGTTGTCATTCCCCTCCTCCATAAGGAAACTGTTTAAATATGTTGTTAGAATCTCATAAGCCATAGATTTTAGTGAGGGACTTACAACTTTCATGAAAGTGTACATCATTCATTTCATTTTTTATTTTTTTATTTTTCTATTTCAGATAGCTTGTGATGTATTTATTGATTCAGATAATGATTGATTTTATATTCAATATGCTTTGAATTTTATTATTTATATGTATCCTATTATTTCCAATTAATCATTATTTGATGTGTGAGTACACCATATTCATAAAGTTGTTTGTCCCTTTCCTATAGAATGTAAGAAAGCTTGTACATTTCATTTATTCATACAACTTTGGCATATATTACCTATAATTTGTATCTATATGTGTATTTATGATGTATAATTTTGTTTTGAAGTGGACCGTGGTACTATTCTTAAAAGATTCCTCTATTTCAACTGTGCCATCAAAATGGTTATCAAGCCTAACAGGTGAAAACAAGGAGCTGGAATGTTTTTGGCCTAATAAAAAAATTCGGCAACATATCCAAAATGCCTCGGATGCCAATGAGGAATGGCAAAAATTCAAAGTCAAGATACTCCATGAGACAGGTATGACATGAATTGAAAAGCCAGCAAATGTTTTTATGAATTTTGTTTTTAATTTTCTTGGCCAGCATAATATATTTTTTCATGAATATATTATATATTTGTATTTACTGATACCTATTTATTCATTACAGATGACTATGATGCTGCTAAAGATTTCGAAAAGTCTTGTAGTGGTGGAGAATCTTCTGATTCCACTGATAATATTTTGACTGGCTCAAGGAAACGCAAATGCGTGAAGAATACCGATTTTATATCGGGTGATATATCATCAGATGAAGATGATTGCTACTTATCACCTTTACCAAAGGTACCTAAGAATATAGAAACTCTTACTACAAATGAAATTAGGAGCCATCAAGATTCTCTTCAAAATAGTGAAGCAATAGAAGATGTTAGTGATGCTTCCACTTCAAGTACACGTAAGTTGAAAGCTACATGATTTTTGTTAGTGATGTTTTCAATTGCTAGTTTTTAGGAAAATCAATCTGTTCTTGGTATATAATTTTTATACTATTTGAAAAAAAAAATATTACTGAATAATTGTCTTTATTCACAGTATCTTTAGATGGGGAAACACTAGAGCTGGACAAAATCATCATGCCTCCTCCTTCCAGCACAAGAGTTTTCAGAAAACACCTTCAGACTGATGATAATAATGGAACTGATGGTGAGTCATGCATTTTGAATAAATCTTCCCATTTTATTGCCTAAAATGTACTTGGAGGTATATGAAGTGAGAATAAACTGAATTCGAAATAAAACATTTCTTTGGTAACTGAAGCTGAATACTCCTCATTTTCAACTTCAACGCCCTATATCTCACAAACAAAGCATTTACTACCTATGGTTTTGGGAACATTTTCAATAAACATATTCTTTTAATTGTCAAATCTTGCTTCCCAGAACTTACTCGCCCTGTATATTTCTCTCAATCATGAAAAGTGTTGTATACACATTTTAGATTGTTGCTGTGTTCACATTAAGAGGTTGAATGAACATGTGGTTATATTGAGGACACTCTTGGATCAGCATACTAATAGTTTAGCCAACATTATTTCTCTACCAGCAGCAGTGTCAGCATCAACGAACATCAATTCATTTGAAACAATTCCTCAGAATGCTTTCAAGAAGCATAAACAGTTAATCAAGTATGAAAAAACTCTTGAAAATTCGGAGACAGCTAGGAAGCAGTTGGTATAAGTTTGAAATCATTTTTTTTTTTCATTTATATGATTAATGAATATTTATCTATTTGATTTTGGGAGCAAACTCGATGTTTTTCTAGAATATTTCAAATGATGTAATTCATGAAATTTTCAGAAATAATGCATGATTTTGAGATGATTTTGAGCATATTTCAGTCTGAATGACTGACATTCATTATTCATAGTTTCATACAGGGTGATTCATTAAGAATGGGAAATCTCTGGACTACAAATGGTAAACACTAAAATATTGAGATTTAGCCTAACCTGCCTCATATGAATGTTGCTGGTTTAGGAGATACATAGTGTTCTGGGGGGAAATTTAATTTTAAATTTTCTCAATCTAATTTTAACAGCATGTACATGAAATTTGTGGTTACATGTTTTCTGACATGAGGAATACTAATTTGCAACTTATTTTGTGATTGCTCATAGAGGGCGCAAGTGGCACTATGTTACTTTGGTAAATTACGTCATATCTTCTTTGTCCATTCAATGATTATCAAAACAAGTGAAAAATCTGAAAGCTTGTTGAATGTTACATAAAAAAATTACTCTTTTCCAAAATTGTCTAGCTTCAACGGTTTTCGTGTTATTTGCTCTTAAAAAGATTTATGTTCCACTTATATATAACATTTCAATAATCACCTGAAACTACAAGATTCAACGTTCATGCTGTTGAAACCTATACAGAGTTATTGAGAAATTTCAGAATAAAATCTCTCCTTAACCAGGAACATTTTCATCAGGCATGTTAGGCTAAATCTCAATATGTTTACTATCTGTGGTTTAGAGATTTCCCATTCTTAATGAATCACCCAGCATATTGTAATATGCTCATTTATATACAAAATCGAGTACAAAATACTATTTTCAGGAAACTCTGTTTTTCATTGGTGGAGGCATTTGTTCCAATGACATCATCAAAAGAGGCCTGATGAGAATTTTCTCCAATAAACTGGCAAAAAAGTTTTCTTGGTTTGGCAGGAAAAATAACTATCCCCTGAATAATCTGATAGTAATATCAACCCTAAAAGGTGAGTCTTCCATGATTACAAAATATGTTGTGTTCCAACTCTCTAATAATGAGGGCTAACATATTCACTCTCACCAGCTGTCGCTACTACAACATGAGGTCAGTGTCAAAGTCAAAAATCCAAAAATTTTTTCTTGTAGCCCTAAAGGCTATGGCCTGTTATATCTAAAATATTCGAAATAAATGATGTAGAATATTTGAACAAATAAAAAACCCCAAATTATCCAAATACTCGTTGATCCTATTTACGTGTTTTTAATTTAAACTTTATGACCAATTCTTACATTGACAGAGAAGAAGATATTGTAGCAAAATGCCCAATGACACGAGAAGCACAAGTGTATTCATATAAGTTCTACCAACCCTGACCTCATTTTTAGGTGGCGCTGTTTGATGGACGAAAAATAATGTTAGCCCTCATTAAATGAAAGTGTATTTTTATACTCAAGTACTATTTTTGCACTTGATTTTCACAAATGACTATTGTAGAATAGAATGATTTGATAGTGGTATTCACTTTTAATATTTTGACAGATGCTGCACGAAAGCGATTTCCTCACTTATCAGATAGTGAGTTTGAGAAACACACAGCAGCCTGGTTTCGACAGGCAGCACTAAGGTTCAAAAGGGAAACGAACAATGATGACATCCCACCTACATCCATCTGATAATCATTTCAGTTTTATACATCTTGTTTGTAAACAATGAGTTTATATTTTTAAATGTACTGAATAGTGTTTAAAATAAAAAATAAAAACAGATTTCATATATAATATATGTATATCATTTCAGTACCATTTTTACCTACCTATTTTTCAATGATCAAGTGAAATGTTCCATGAACATATCATTATACATATTCCTCAAATGTTTCTTCGGAAACATTGCAATCGAAATATTACAGAATGTATTCATGTGCAGTTTTGTTATGTTCCATAAATGTTTCTTTTGGAACATTTCCCTTGAAATATAGCTGGGTGTATCCATATGCAGCTTTGTTATGTTCCATATATGTATCTTGCGGAACATCTCTCATGAAATAGATTTGGATGTATTTATACACAGTTATGTAATGTTTCTGATGTATTTCTACTGAAACGTTTCCGCTGAAACGAGTCACGAGTAGAACATACGGTATATCAGTAATTTCGAACCATGAGGGTTTTATAAACATAAAGTAAATCAAATCATCCGTTGACATTGAATTATAAAAACTGACCAAGGAGCTCTCATAAGAAACGTGCATTTCTAATAAAATGATGTATATAAATATTGGATGTGAGGGTTCCGAAGTTAGTCTGGTCTGGGGCTACTCTTGACTTGACAAGAGCTCGTCGTAATGGTCGTTATAATGTAAGTTGTTATTAGGTCTTTATATTCATTGTTGTTTATTCATATTTATAATCACTTCACCCATAATGTTTCATGCTATAATAAATATTGTTATGTTTGAATATAATCTCATACTTCCAGATACCCCTAAACTATTAGTGCCTATTTGAATATTACCTCTCGCAGAATTATTAATCCAAGCATTACCCCTTATAAATCGATATGGATGGCTTAACCATCTATTCATATCGTGTAAGACAGTTTTCATTATTTTGTATTCAATATAAAAATGTGTTTTTATATGGGGCATCTGGCCAGGATTTGCGAACGGTCCAGCATGCTAAAACTGGACTGCCTCGGTTTGATCTCCAAATGGGGCGTTCCTGGTAGTGCACACAGATAGGCATGCTAAAACCATCTGTACCCATACAAAAACCAAGTAAAAAATATTAATTCATTTTTAACAGGAACAACTCCTTTGTTGTGACATGGTGGAGGCGCCTAAGCTTCTTTCCTTGAGTCTCATTCCTCATAATGGACTCATAAATTTTTTTTTGCATTCATCGATTTCTGTCAATTTTATATTTCATACAAAGGCACTACTAGAAAGGGTTATTTGAAAGTAATTAAGTATAGCAGCATGAATTATGGGTGATTACAAAGTAAGAAAGTCATTTAAATCAGAAATCCAAATTTTTTCAATATTTTAAATACCATCAAGCTTTAAAAGTTGAATAACAATCATTCCATTCCTATTCGAAGACATGATATAAAGCACCGGACCAGACTCACAAAGTTTGGAGCTTATCTCTGAACTTTGTTATTTTTTTTCTCTCTATATACTCGTAATTTTCTATCTGAATTTCGGAAGAAATTCTTCCTCCTTGTCAGTTTTTTTTTCCTCAAATCTAGATTATTTCCACTATTTTTTTGTTATCATTGATGAAATCAATCAAGAATTCCAATGCCATTGCCAAGAACACCTATATCAAGTAAAAATATAATAAGTCATCCACAACGTGCCTATAGTTTTATAACAATACGAAATGAAAACAATAATAACAAATCGTCGTGCTCGATATAATTCATAATAAATTTCAATATTAGTGCGAATGCAAATAATTAATAATTCAAGTAATATTTGAGAATGTTTCGATTCAAAATATCTTAGTCAGTATATATATGACCTTTCAAATATTGAAAATACTCTTAAACGTTGGTATCGTTTACCATTTTTTGTCATTCCTCCCGAAATGAAGTATACGCAAATATGATATTATTATGTTATGGAAATATGATATGTAATGAATTAATTGAGCTTAAAAATAATGATATGTATGTAAACTCTCAATGAAGAGATTGTTACTTGGTTTCAAGTGGAAACCGTTTCCGTACAGAATAATCACAGCGTCTCCCGTGGTCCTAGCCAAACCACATCCAGAGAAGTAGCTGTTTGGTTGATATTCTAAAAAGTACGAAGTGTTATAGTTGGAAGTGTGCACTATAACAGTATAAAATAGGAGGGAATCCTGGAAGATGTGCCACACTAAGGCATGAAGGATTAACCTTACTGAATATATTTTGTCCTCGAATTGATAGGACATGAAATGATGATTTAATGTGGAATAATGAGCTCGTATATGATGATTATGTATATTTATGAATTATGAATATGATTATAATGATATTTACCCCCGGGGATGATTTTCCGAAAATGGAAAATATTTGCGAGTTGTTAGACAAAGAAATGTACGGTCTAGTTCTAACAAAATTGGAGGAATGAGCATGCGGTATTTAAAAGGAGTATTTTCAATCAGTTCATCAATGTCTAAGTGGTAAAATATCACAAAATATTTCTCAATTTTATTATCTTAAACTAGGTAACTACTTGAATTTATTGAAACAACGTGAATAGGGGAATTGATTTATTTTTTTTCGAATAGAATTAACGCCAATATATTTGTGAAACCGGTTACACCAAAGATAAATAAATAAATCGAATAAAGTTCTGATAATATTTCATATTGAACAAAAAATAATCACATAGGCCTATGTGTCGAAATATTGTTCATGAAGTACATGAAAGTACCAAATCTCGGACGGTTCATCAGTTTATTCAAGCTGCCAACAAAAGTTGTCAGATGAATATTCTTTTAAATCTTACGGATTGGACCTGGAATGTCAAAAATGATCAATATGTAAGTATGAAATAACAGGGTAATAATTCCGATTATATATTTATCAGATAGGTAATCTTTTTTAAGAAATTTTTCAACGAAAAGGCACGTTGGTTTTTTAACATGACTCTGATTATTCTTTTTTTTTTAACCATTTTTTTCAATTCACCTGTTGATATATGATTAATTTTTAATTGGCAATATTGGCAATTTATTTTAATCTCGTGTTTGAGAAAGATTTCTTGTTACTGAAAAGCATTCAAATCCATTGACATTTTGAATCAAATGGAAATCTATCGAACAATTTCTCATAATTTCACATAAATAGGAAATATACAAGTGGGTAGGTAACTTATAATATTTTTTTTGTTTATTCAATCAATCTTCAAATTTTTTAATTAAGAAACTACTTTCCATGATTTTGTAATTGATTTTTAAAGAAAGTAGTTACGATTATCAAATTTCCCTAAAAATGAACGAAAACTTTTCAGCAAATTTCATATTCTAATATTGCTTACTAGGTTACTAGTCATGATAAAATTATATAGCAGGCATTTTGACAAACTCGCTAATGTAAATAATCATGAACTTGAACCTCGAGTGTAATTTGATATATAGAGGTATACAATGTTAGGAATTTGTTTTTGATTTAATGGTTGGTTTTATAGGTGAATACCTGCCTACTATAATGAATCATTATTTGGAAAAATGGTGACGTAACGCATGAAAGCACGTGTTAATAGATATATTAATATGAAAATCGAACATTTATGATAAGTTTCAAAATATTAGGTATTCATTCATGATTTTTTGGAAATAAAATAGTTTGAGTAGGTATAATCGATTGCTCGAAACACGTATGATTTAATTGAATATCAACAAATATATAAAATAAATCAATAAGAATTAGGAACTGGGATCCATATTCATGAAGTTCGAATGAAGTAGGCATGTATGATAAATTTCACAATAGGCTAATCATATTCTAGTATAGGTAATTCAAATTAGAGATATTGAAGGATTCCCCATTTCACTGTAAATAATAACATAGGTAATTGACAATCTTTTTTTCTTCGTATGTTTTCACGGCTTCACACAAAACAATGCACGCACACTGAGCACTGGCATACAACATTTATCAAGAAGTCAGACACCCAGGGGGATGCAGCCAGATGACCACACAAGGACTGTATGACTGTATACAGCATGATTCGATGGTAGCTGCTGGGTAGCCCAGGAACGAAGAGGAAAAACGTAGGAATGCCAGGAGTTGCCACGAGTTGTGGATAGCCTGACGAACCACTAGAATGACGGGAATTCATCGTTCCTTCCATGGACCAAGTCGTCTACCAGGAATCACAGCAACTGCCAAGATAGCTAGCAATTCTTCTCACTCAGCTGCCAACTACCCTCAAGAGACAGGCCAATACTAGAAGCCAGGATATCTTGAAGCCCAAAGGATTCCTATTTCGAAGTATCAGCCCAGAACGAGAGAAGCCCAATAATCTTTGAAGCCCAAAAAGATTCCACCCTTATACCCAGGACGAGGATACCTTTCGAGCCCAAAAAGGATCCCGCCAAAATTCCCATGACGATTGAAGGATGCCTTGACCATCAGTCGTCAGTCGCTACCCCAAGAAGCCAGCAGTCTCCTTCGTTCATCTGCCAACTACCTCGAATGACAGTCTAGAAAATCTTAAAGCCCGAAAGATTTCTTCCCGATGCCCAGGACAAGGATACCTTCGAGCCCAAAAGGATCCTGCCGAAATTCCCATGACGATTGGAGGATGCCATGCCCAATCGTCATTCCCTACCCCGAGCTGCCAGAAGTCCCACCGAGAAGAGTCTGATTGAAATGCTTTAGTTGAATAGCCAGTGCCGGACTTAGTGAAGGTGTGAGTGTGCATTGTAGACACTAAACTTTTGAGTGTGTGAACTCACTTTTCAAGACTTATTGATTTTTGTCATCTGAGTTTTTTATGTATAGGTTCTCCTCGATATATTTAGATAGGTGATAATTCAAAAACTGGGGTCCAGTTTTCTCGGAGAGAGGGGTCATGTCACGAGTAGAACATACGGTATATCAGTAATTTCGAACCATGAGGGTTTTATAAACATAAAGTAAATCAAATCATCCGTTGACATTGAATTATAAAAACTGACCAAGGAGCTCTCATAAGAAACGTGCATTTCTAATAAAATGATGTATATAAATATTGGATGTGAGGGTTCCGAAGTTAGTCTGGTCTGGGGCTACTCTTGACTTGACAAGAGCTCGTCGTAATGGTCGTTATAATGTAAGTTGTTATTAGGTCTTTATATTCATTGTTGTTTATTCATATTTATAATCACTTCACCCATAATGTTTCATGCTATAATAAATATTGTTATGTTTGAATATAATCTCATACTTCCAGATACCCCTAAACTATTAGTGCCTATTTGAATATTACCTCTCGCAGAATTATTAATCCAAGCATTACCCCTTATAAATCGATATGGATGGCTTAACCATCTATTCATATCGTGTAAGACAGTTTTCATTATTTTGTATTCAATATAAAAATGTGTTTTTATATGGGGCATCTGGCCAGGATTTGCGAACGGTCCAGCATGCTAAAACTGGACTGCCTCGGTTTGATCTCCAAATGGGGCGTTCCTGGTAGTGCACACAGATAGGCATGCTAAAACCATCTGTACCCATACAAAAACCAAGTAAAAAATATTAATTCATTTTTAACAGGAACAACTCCTTTGTTGTGACAATACCTAGGTCATTTCTGGTGTCTAGTATGTTTCACAAACGTGTCTGTGTCAAAAGATGAAACGTTTCATGTGAAATATAATAGGTTTCAGAAATGTTTCAGACACACATTTTGGTTTACTGGGATTATATCATTTTGATCTATGTTTTGGTCAAAGTATTAATTAAATTCAACTACATACTTCAGCTGGACTTTAGTGAACCTATTAAACTTCACTGAGCTTAACTCAAACTATAATTTTTGTTCTGAACCAACATGTTTATCTATAAGGTTGTATCTAAATGACCATGTTCTTCAAACACTATTTAGATACTTATACACACCTACACCTTTTGCTGGAACCAACTAAGTAGATACATACTATTTTTTTACAGTAAATTTTGATTTAATACTGACTTTGTAGAAGAGAAACACAATAATTAGCAGCCGAGAAACCCTTTTTTAACATCCTAAAAATAATAAGTGGATTTGTACTGTCTCAGGTCTCAGTTAGTGACTTTCTCACTACTATGAAAGTCGAATTCTTATGAATATTATCAGTGGTTTTTTGTATCTACTCTATCTATTTATCCATTCTATATTCTATTGATGCATATCTGCCGAAAGTACACAAAACACAAGAATTGGTTACATTCAACACTCTTGAATTACGTACCTCTAACTATCTCAATTCAAAAAGCATGCCTGTCTTCCTTACCTTTAATAAACACAGTTTTTTAATGCGTATCTCTGCTTTAGTGATGATAGTCCTTGATTTCCATTATTTTCAATAGGACGCACATATTGTAACGAGGCACTGCATCTTGAATTTCATAATCAATATGAGGATGGAATGAGATTGAAAAAATAATGAATTTGGTCTTCAACCCCAATATCCACAACTAAAGATGATAACTTAAGGAATGTGACCAAAGAGTACATATTATTATATACTACACACCTAACCTATAAAATGTTACTAAATGTCAGCATAATGCATGCATAATGTCAGTCACATTGTTTGTCAAAACTTGCGCATGCGCATAGATTCATTTATCCCCCGTCGTGTGTCATTTGTTTCATCAAAACCTGCTTCACTTTTGCATCAATGAAACAATAGGATGTTATCCGTATTTATTTTTATACGTATATGGTAGTTGCCCGATGAATGATCACAGAACTCACTTTGAGTTCCATGCCGACTGACGATGATTCGATTGTTTATGTCTTGTCATCTTGTCAATTGTCATTGTATGCGTCATTGTATGCGCATGTATTTGTTATTGTTATTTGCAATTGCAAATGCAATGTTCAATTTTTGTTTAAATGGAAAGGTGAGTAGGTATATTTGATATTGGATTGAATAACTCATTAGCAGCATCTTTTTATTTGAAGGTATCTGAAAAAATTCAAGGAAGACTCAGGAAGACAGGGACAAGAAGACGTTGAAAGATCTGAATATCCTGATGTTCAGCCATCAGTATCAGGACTATCAGGCCAACAACCTGGTAAAAATAAACCGTCAGATTTATAACAAATTGAACATGATGACTTTCCATCTGATGAGGATCCTGTTATTCCTGTTATTGCGAAAAAGAATTACACACAAAAATTCCGTGATTCATGGTTGAAAGAGAAAAGTTTTAGCACATGGTTAGTGAAAAACACATCAAAATGTGAAGAGCCTTTTTGTCAGTTATGTGCCATGTCAATTCGAGGAGGAATTGTACATATTAAAAGGCATGCACAGAGTGTGATGCACAAAAAAAGGTTGAAGAGTGCATCAGATACTCCGAGAGTTACAATGTTTTATAACAAAAATAAAGAAGACAAAATGCTCAAACAAATAAAATCTGCAGAAATGAAATTGGTAGCTTTCGTTGCAGAACACAATTTATCATTTTCTGTTTTGGACCACCTACCACAGTTAATAGCATCTGTCTGCCCAGATTCTGGAGTGGCTAAAAAACTGAAGTGTTGTAGGAAGAAAGGAACTAAAATAACTAAAGATTTAATGAGGTCTGAAAATATTTACAATTTATCAAAAAAATTGAAAAGATGTAAATTCTACCTTACAATTGATGAAAGTACTGATATTTCCTCAGTTAAAAATTTGGCAATGGTGTTACGCTTTTATGATAAGGAGATGAAAAAAGTGCATGATGCTTTTTTAGCACTCTTGGAGGTACAGGATGCCACTGCTGATGCTATATTTTTTGCCATTTCGCATTTTTTTGAGGAAAATAGTATTCCCAAAAATAATCTATTTGGTTTTGGGGCGGATAATGCATCCACAATGATGGGCCGGAGGAATGGTGTGAGAGAGAAATTATTGGAGTTCAATCCGGATTTATTTGTCATTGGCTGTACCTGTCACTCTCTGGCCTTAGTTAGCAATGCAGCATGTTCTCATATTCCAAATTCCATTGAACAATTCACAAGAGATGTATAAAATTATTTTTCCCACAGCAGTAAACGTATTTTGTCATTTAAAGAATATCAGTTGTTTGTAGAAGTTAAACCACACAAAATGTTGAGATTATCCCAAACACGATGGCTGAGCTTGGAATCAGTTGTCAAGAGAATTCTCGAACAGTGGTCAGCTTTGCAAATATTTTTCTCAAATGAGGCACTGGTAGAAAAAGTTGAAAAAGCGAAACCAATATGGGAAGCTTTGAATAATGATATTTTTGAATTATATTTTTTTTTATCGATTGGAGCGCACGAAAGGGAATCCCTATAATGTTCAAAGAACATCGTGCGTTCCTAGGGAGGATAGGGACAGGAGGTAGGTATTGGCATTTTTTTTGAATTTTTGGAGATTATATGTTGTTGGGAATACTTCCACAGGCAATGAATTCCAGAGCCTAGCCGTTCTATGGATGAAGGAGTCTTGATAAAGTGCTGTTCGACATCTTTCGAGGTTGACAACGAAAGGATGTGCTGACTGGGCTTGTCTAGTTCGTCTGATTGGTATTGCTAGTGAAGGGATGATTGCAGATATTTCCGAAGAACATTTCCCGTGGAAGTATCGATAGAAAAGTGAAAGGTCGCCGACCTTTCTACGGTGTTCCAATGATGTCAAAGAGTGAGTGAGTGTGGCGTCACCCACCAGGCGAATGGCTCTTCTCTGGATGGAATCTGAGAGCATCAGCGTATGTTTTGGTGCTGAACCCCATATGTGGGAACAGTATTCTAGAACAGGCCGTATCTGCGCTTTGTAGATCATGAGAAGCTGTTGAGGTGTAAAGTAGCTTTTCGCACGGAACAAGAATCCGAGTTTTTGTGAAGCAGCTTTTGCGATGGATCTGACATGATTATCCCATAAAAGAGTGTTGCTGATGGAAATACCGAGCATATATATGGTGGGCTTGGTGGGGATGGTGGAGCCAGACATAACAATATCGGGCATACTGAGTTCCGCCTTTCTAGAGAAAATGCAGGCTTGAGTTTTGGTGGCGTTGAATTCAACTAGGTTGTTCGTTCCCCAGGCTGTGATTTCAGCAAGATCTTCATTGACAGCATTGACCTGCCTGCGCCTCATTTTTATCCTATATTCTAAATGTGATTAATAAAATTAATTTAGAGTTTCAGTCAGAGAGTTTCAGAGCACATATTCTACTACCTAGAATAACATCCATTTACAAAACAGTGCTAAATAATTTTATGAAAGCTTCTTATGTTAAAAACTGTAACTTGGATGAAGTTGCCTTTCTACCTGAGAACTACCTTGAATTGAATAATATTTATTTTGGTGCTGACTGTGAAGTTTTAATATTGAAAAATTCAGTTCCAGAAGATGATCTGAAAAGTTTTAGGGTGAGATGTTTGAGTTTCTATATCGAATTATGCAAAGAACTGAAGAGTAGGTTTGAGTTCAATGATCCGGTCTTGAATTTTGTTCAAAACCTGGATCCAAAAATTGTTACAAAAAATCCTGAATCCATTATTCCCATTTACTTGAAATTTCGCTCTGTATTTTCAAACAATGTTAACCTAGAAGAACTGAGTACTGAGTGGAGAAATTTAGCACAGAACCAAATCTTATCAACACATGCTGATAAGCCCATTGAGGAGTTTTGGAATATTGTTTTTGAAACACAAAATTGTTTAGGAGAGTATATGTATCCAAATTTGACTGAATTTGTTCAAGGTATTTTTGCTTTGCCACACTCATCTGCATCAGCAGAAAGGATTTTTTCACAGATAAATTTGATAAAAACGAAAAATCGAAATAGGCTGAATGAAAATATGTTTTCTTCTATTTATTTTTCTGCGTCATAGTATCCTTATTTTCTTATGGTTATCCATATTGAACTCAGAGTTTATATTTTCGTTTGTATTGTTATTAGTTCAATCTCTCCTGTTTTTATTTCTGATTTTACTTTAATTTTTTATTTATTTTTCTCTCAATAAAAATAATTTATTCTCATAATTGTGTTTTAATTCAATCAGTTTAAAACTAGGTATTTACAGAAAATTACCGCTCATTAAATTCAAACTTTTCAATTTCCCGCCAAATATAGTACAATCTGGTACAATCTGGTACATTTTGGTTCGGCGATTCAGTACAAAGCCATAGTCCCAAAATCCCAACGCTGTGGTCAAGTTAAAATTGAATGTAAGTTGAATATATATAAATATATATTATATGAACCCACAATTACCATATTTACCTCTCAAATCGAACTGGCCTAAAAAAAATTATTTGATTCATGGAAAGTAGTTGTTTTCTGTTGAATATAGATACCTAATATTTAATTCAAGTTTCGCAGTTCATATTTGATAGGAAGTAGTTACTTGAACCTATTCAAGACAACTTATAACAGCTAGGTAAGTAGGTAGTCGTTTTCTGTTGAATATTCCAAATGACAATATAGAAACTTGAATATGAATATTTTTATCTGAAAGAGAATGAAAATCTCTCAGAAGATTTTCGATTTTGAATCATCTTTGTGTGTTCAATGGATTTAATTCAATGTTCGTTGGGGCATATAGCCAGTAAAGTAGTAGTTCTCTGTGGAGTATCAATACTTTTATCAGATAGAAAATGTGAATTCTCAATGTATTTCTTGATATTTTTCCATTTTTTTTTTCATGTTTATTTCTCTTCAAAATTATATATTATTGTAAATGTTAATATTAGTTTGTGAGATTTTAGATGTTATGTACATGGCTATTGAAGTTATTGCTCCAGTATTTCTGTTTATCATTTGAAACTGACCTTATGGGCAAGTAATTTCTTGATCACTGCATCATTTGAGAGATGGATTGATTGATTGATTGATTAATAGCAGGTTTAGCAGCCTCTTCACCAGATCATTCTTTGAAAATGCCTCTTGAGAGTTTACTGCTCCCAGAAGGTTGTATCTCCAACGCGCTAGTGCTTCGCACTCCAGTATTACATGGGTGGCAGTTTCCTCCTCCTCATTGCATAGTCTGCATATGGGTTCGTCTGTATAGATGCCCATTTGATGCATATGTTTCCTCAAGGGGCAGTGACCGGTTATTAGTCCCGTCACTTGTTTGATCTGACTTCTGTTTAGGCTCAGAATGTCGTTAGTCACTGTTTTGGACAGTGTTCCAACCATCAGTTTACTGTGTCTTTGTCCTGGGACGTTGTTCCAGTATGCCTGATGTCTTTCTTGCATCCACCTTGCCAGCCAGCCGCGTATTGAGGTTTTGGGGATACCGAACACAGGTTCCGGCCCCATAAACAACGTCGCAGACCCTTGCCGGGCAAGAGCGTCAGCTGCTTCATTGCCTTCAATTCCCTTATGCCCTGGCACCCATTGAAGAGTTACCTTGTTGTGGTTAGCCAGGGTTAGCAGGCTTTGGAGGCAATCCCAGACCAATTTTGATCTGATTTTATTGCATGTTAGAGATTGAATGGCCGCCTGACTATCTGAGCATATGAGGATTTGTTTACCTCTGTATCCTCTTACGATATTCTCTCTCAGGCATGCCTCAATAGCATGCACCTCTGCCTGGAATACTGAAGCATACCTCCCCAAGGAAGCACACATCCTGGTTCTGGGTCTATCTCCATATATTCCGGCTCCCGTGCCCTCATCAGTCTTAGAACCGTCAGTGTACCATACTAACGTGCCTTCCTGACAGTTAGTCAAGACCCTTTCATCCCAGTAGAGCTGAGTGTTGAAGGGTCTGTAATAGTTATTTCTAGGCAGCATTTTGTCCCTTCCCATATCCATTAGTGGGCTTGAAACTTGGCTGATTATTTTTGTATGTCCCAGGGAGTCACCCCGAGCATGCCAGTTGCCGGTACACTCCAGTCTGTATGCCCCCATCCTCGCTTCCGCCCTGATGAAGATTTCAAGAGGTGGGATATTGAGTATGGTTTCCATAGCAGCGGTAGGAGTGCTGCGCATAGCACCTGTAATGCAGAGACAAGCTAATCTCTGGAGTTTTGAAAGCTCCATTATAGCTGATCTCTGTTCAGTCTTAGGCCACCAGACAAGCGATCCATATACAATCATTGGTCTCACCACAGCAGTATACAGCCAATGTACCATGCGTGGTTTCAGTCCCCATGTGTTACCAATCGCTCTCCGAGAAGCCATTAGTGCCATTTTGCCTTTGCTGACAGTCTTTCGCAGTTGAGTATTCCAGGTTAGCCTAGCATCTAGGGTTACTCCCAGATACTTAACCTCCTGTGTCATACTTAGCTGTGTGTCAAAAAGTCTGGGAACGTTTAGTTTGTCCAGTTTCTTCTTTTTCGTGAAGGCCACAAGTGCAGTTTTACCAGGATTGACCCTGAGGTCTGCCTTTCTGCACCAGCCCTCTACTATCTTCAGGGCTCTTTGCATCAAGTCTGAAATAATTTCAGGATGCTGCCCCTCTACTAGAATGACAACATCATCTGCATACCCCTGTGAGTAAATTCCTACATTGTTTAGTTTTTTCAGGAGTTCGTCAATAACCAGATCCCACAGCAGGGGAGAAAGAACTCCTCCCTGTGGGCAACCCCTAGAAATCGTCAACTCCATAGTTTCACCAAGCAATGTGGATTCCGCTGTTCTGTTGTGTAGCATGTTTTTTATCCACCTACATGTGGTGTCTTCCACGCCACGCCCAACAACCGCTGCTACCATGGATATGAAGGGTGTGTGGTCGAATGCCCCTTCAATATCCAGGAAAGCCGCAAGAGCTATGCTCTTGTTGCTTATTGCGGCCTCAAGTTTCCCCACCAGTTGATGAAGTGCCGTTTCACAGGATTTTCCCGATTGATATGCATGCTGGTTTTTATGTAGTGGCCTTTCAATGAGAAAGTTTTCCCTGATATGCATTTCAATTAACTTCTCCATCACCTTCAACATGAATGATGATAGTGTTATCGGCCTGAACGCCTTAGCCTGAGAGTAATCTCTTCCAGGCTTTGGGATGAAGACGATCCTCGCTCTCTTCCATGCAACCGGAATGTACCCCGTTGCCAGGCTTGCTCTCAATATCCCACAAATAAACGGAGCCAGCTGGTCCTTACCCTGCTGTAGCATTGCAGGGATAATTCCGTCCGGTCCCGGCGCCTTGTAGGATTCAAGAGAGATGGAATCATTCCAACAATGTATTTAAATTGTGTTCTTCTGGACATATTCATTAGATGGATTCATCCAACATCACTTTTTCATCTCATTTGAACTGGTTCTCAAGACGATAAATTATTACAAAGTTGAGTGATAGGGAGATGCCTTGAGTACCTGAAATGTTGCATGTGGATTCGTTGGTGGATAATTGGGGACATTTAAGCAGGATAATTAACCCTGGACATTTCAATAGAATAATAAATCCCTGGTGATACTAGGTATACTTTGATGCTGCTTACCTTGCATCGCTTATTTGCTTTCATCTCCATTTTCATTCAAGAACATCGTGATATTCGTGATTTGTACTATTTCAAAAATCTTTTTGAACCAACCATTATTACATATAATATTTACAATATACATAGATTGAGCCAATGAAACTCTGATAAAAACGCAAATGAAAATTGAAACGTGTAGTGTGTAGTTTGTTCATGAAACGATGATTGAAACGAAACCATTTGACTTTGACGTTAACTGACGTCAATGGTCGAAAATGGCAGCCATTTGTGTTACATTTATTAGTTTTCTGTTAGGATTCGCGAAAATCACGAACCAATAGATGGCTCTATTAAACGTCAAATCAACGTCAAATTTCCAACTGAGTATGAATAACAAAAACATTGCCGTATGCACTCATTGCAAATTGGTTATTTCCAAATCGTTTTGCAAAATAGTGAATAATAAGTTGACTTCTTGAAATACGTACGTAAGGTTTCCAGTATGGAAAAAATTGTTTTTTGTGCAAAGAAATTGCCATTTTGATGTGGACAATGGTGGTATTCATCATTGATATCACACTACAATCCCACAGTTTTCAAACATAAGGAATGATCGGAATGGTCCACTCAACACTTGCATGGTGGAATGGAACCATACAAGCAATCAGCTATTACAACAATATGGTATGGGTATGGGTATGGTAGAAATAATTGAATTCATCAAGAAATATCACTGGCTCTTATGAAGGAGATGGAATTCTAGTGAAGGGGTTGGAAAAGAAGATACGGTTGGAGAGGCTGCTCAGAATGAACAATATCATCGATTTACATAAACAAGGATCTCCAGCAATTGAGGACTTCAAGTTATTCTCAAGATCGAATCGTTGCAACCAACATTTATACAATGATTCTAATTCAAATGTATATCATATTATTATAAGGTAGGTACTGGTTTCTTCATTGTAAACAATAAAAGTTCATGCAATAATTCGAGTTTTTTCATCAGGGAGAAATGAGGTTCTGGAATATGCACTTCAACAAATGAATTATTTTGGAATAAAACACATATTTATGAAATTCAAAACAATGGTCGCCATATTTGTTGTTCATACTCGCAAGACTTGTACAGTTAGCCACCAGAGGCCGCACACTTCGTGATTTTCGCGAATTGCTTCAATAATAAATGTTCTATTAGTTTTAATAGTTTTTAATCAACGTCCATCTTACAAGTGGCATTCTATAAGTGTGTCATTTGTGACATCTGACATGTGTCTTCACGACAGAACATAAAGATATGAGTGTTATAGATTTAGATCACATTGCACCAAACTTACACTAGACATATAGTTGCTATATTTAACATCCCTCTCTTTACAATAATTAAAAAAAAAGTTTATTCCTTATATCTAGAAGGTATTTTTACCACTCTACCAGAGCGAGTAATAACAGGTACATTACAAGGTCTATGATATTCATTTGCGTTAATTCTATTGGTATACTGTCGATTACCAGATAAGTATGGACCATTGTTAGGAGAATGAGCTCCATTATGTTGAATGTTTACATCACTACCTGGATTGTTAACATTGCAATTATTAGGAATTGAGTTATCATTAGGGCTGGGTTCAATGGTACTGTCATCTTTAATTTCAGACCTTGAAGGTAATGTAGGATGAGGACAAGATTTTTATAGATGAAGAATTTCTTCTAAAAATCCTACCAAATTCATCCTTAATAAGATACAACCTAGGACTATCACTTTTCCCTATTATTTCTCCCTGTAGCCAATTCCTGCATTTTTCCTTTTTGAAAATAATACTCTCACCCACCTGAAATCCATTTCTCATCTTCGCATTTGAATTGTAGTTTTTGTTAGTTCTATTTCTATGGTTGACAATATTTTCAAAGTCAATTTTAGGTCTTTCCATCAATATATTCGAAGTCACAGGCAAGGTTGTACGTAACATTCTATTGTTCAACAACTCTGTTGAAGATAAATTTGAACCTGTCAAAGGGGTTGTTCTGTAATCTAACAATGCTAAATATATGTCAGTATCTGTTTCGGAACATTTCTTTAATATGTTTTTACATATACCAACTGCACGTTCTGCTAGTCCATTAGATTTTGGGTATCTTGGACTAGAAGTTGTTGTTGTAAAATCCCATTTTTTTGAAAATCTCTTAAATTCTTGACTGTTGTATGGAACATTGTCTGCAATTACTGTTCCTGGAATTCCAAATTTAGAAAAAGTTTGTTTAAAATGTTGAAGGATTTCTTGTGCATTTTTAGATTGTACTGGACACATCTCAAACCAGTTACTTAAATAATCAACTATGACCAAATAATCGCACCCACCATATGTAAATATGTCTGAAGCAATTTTATCAAAGGGTAAATTAGGTCTACTATGAGGCATTATCGGTTCTTTGATATTATAACGAGAATATTTCAAACATGCAGAACATTTTGAGATATAAGTTTGAATGTCTATTGACACATTAGGCCAATAGAAAATTTTTTCTATTTCTACATTATTATTATTTTTTGTTTTTTCCGTACCTAAATGTGCAATATGAAGTTTCTGTAGCATATAATTCCTCAAAGATTTAGGTATCACAAGTTTGTGATCTAAGAAAAGTAAACCATTTTTTGAATGTAATGAATTTTGGTTCTTGTAGAATGTTAAAAGTTCTGAATTATTAGAAAGTTCTGACTTCAGTGGCCAACTATCATTACAAAATTTCATTACCAAACTCAATGTTGAATCATGTTGGGTAGAGCATCTTTCAATTTCATTGAAGTGCTCTCAGAAACAGGAAGCTCTATTTCAACCCTATGTACTACAAAATTAGTATCTATTCTATTCGATTCCCTATCATTCAAGAAACTTCTAGATAATAAATCTGCTATATACATGTACTTTCCAGGAAGATACTCAACATCTAAATTATATTTCAGAAGTCTTAATTCGAGTATTTGAAGACGACCTGAAACCTTATAAAAATCTTTCTTACAGATCGACACTAATGGTCGATGATCAGTTTTTATGAGTATTTTTCTTCCATATACATAATTATGAAACTTTTCTAATGAAAAACAAATGGCTAATAGCTCTTCGTCAATTTGTGGATACCGAGTTTCTGTTTCAGTCATCGATCTCGAACAAAAAGCCACAGGTTTTCCTTTTCGTAGCAAACAACCACCAAGTTCATTCTTACTTGCATCAGTTTGCACTACTATTGGATCTGCTGGATCAAATATCTGTAACTGTGGCATTTTGGTTATGAATTTCTTTATATTATTTAATACTCCTGTATGTTCATCAGTCCAACTGTGAATCATATTCTTTTTAATGAGTTCTCTAAAAGGAGAAATCAGATTGGATTAGGAATGTATTTAGTTGAATAGTTGAACATACCAAGTATACGAAGAAGTTCTTTTTTATCATTTGGAATCTGTATATTCAACACAGCTTTTATATAATCCGATTCAGGAGAAATACCTTTAGAAGAGAATATTTGACCCAAATATTTAACTTCATGTACTCTGAATTGTAATTTAATCTTATTAAATTTT
>OU896723.1:17314808-17380809 GCA_918026855.4 Phaedon cochleariae | reverse complement strand
GATACACACTGAACTCCCAGGATCTATCATTCCATGTAGCTCGATGTCATTCACCTCCACTGCTCGAAGATATTTTTCAGCATCTTCCTTGGTGTTGCTTCTTGAAGTTGGATCTATACACTGGTTCTGAACATTAGAGTTGATGTTCATCACTGATGGTTTTGTTTCTGTTTTAACAGATGATGTACTAGGTGTCATTATTTTTGATGTACATGCACCTTGTGTATTTTCCTTTTTCACTTGACAGTCTCTTATTATATGGTCTTTGGATTGACATGCGAAACAATATCTAGCCTTTTCATTTTTGCACTCAGTCCTGAGATGTCCTTTTTCACCACATTTGAAACAAGTAGGCCCTTTCTTGACTGCACCTCTTTGAAGCTTTACACTTGGAAAAGTTGAAAGTTTATTTTCATGTTGGCCACTAGACTTTGCTGTGCTTTTCAAGCTATCTGCTATTCTAGTGAAATCAACTAGATCATGTAATAAATCATCACTATCAAAGTAAGTTTTGGCTAACAAACCTTGAACGATGCTTTTGTTGTATAGTCCCAGGATGACTTGTTCCTTGATTTCAGACATTTTCAGGTTCAACTTCTTACAGAGTCTCAGCTTATCATGAAAGTACGAAGACACAGTTTCACTTGGCCTCTGGATTCGGTTTTGCATGTGATTCCATTTATCAGTTAAACTTTCTGTAACTCGGAATGTTTTCAAAAATCTGGTTTGGAACTCTGCCCATGATGTAATGTCTTTCATATTGGCAATATACCAGTTTTTGGCTGCACCAATTAAACTTGTTTTCGCTGTTTCCAAGATGAACTCTTCTGGCCATTTGTGCAGGGCCGCTGTACTTGCCAGATTTTCTAGCCAGTCACTTGCCACATCATATTCGCCATCAAAGGTGTCAATGCTCTTCGTCAAATCTGGCATGACATGAAATTCCCTTCCTTGATTTCTTCCATCAATTACGTTTAGCAGTCGTTCTTCACTAGCTACTCTATTGCTTTCAATAGTCTGCATTAGTTCTGTCATCATGGCTATGAGATCAACAGTACCCAAACCTCCACTTCCTGCTCCAGGCCCCTTGTTTGCACCCTGAGCTGCACCAGCCCCTCCTCCACTTTCGTCGTCGCTACCCATTTCTCACAGTTTAGTCTAAACCGACTCTACACTGTCCCGAAAACTGATAAGACTCCGTCTACCGATGACTGTCGCTCCGCCGATTTCACAAGAGTGGTTTGTCTTTTGTACTTGCACCTTCTCACTACCGATTTCGTTTCGTTAAACCGTTGAAACTAACTCTCGTGTCATTCCACTTCTGAGATGTTATAAACCCCTATGTCAGGTTTATTATTTGTGGGCAATAATACTCTTCATTAAGACTATGAACAAGTATATTGAATTAAAAATGTACAGGGTACGAGAGTTCACACTTTTTCCGGTTTCTCTATCGCTTCCCCACTCACTATCCTAGGTTCTTTTTTTTTTATCTTCTTCTCTTTCTATTCTGATCTTATTCTGCTTCTTCTTTATTTCCCTACTAGCCCTAACTTACTTATATCATACTGTTATATTATTATCCTCACTGATGTACATAACCACGAATAATAAGAAGTAGCTGGGTGAAAATCAAACACGCGACACCCGTGAAAGGCAGCTGCGAATGATCCGAAGGTGATCGGACATCGTCGGATTCAGAGAGCTTTTGGTGTTTGTAGAAGCTTGTCTACTGAACTATACTGTCAGTGGCAAGAACCAAAGGTAGTTTGGGGTTGAAATGTGTCAAAATTGTGTCGGAACCCATTTCGTCTTTGATATAATTAAATGATTTTTCACACTGCGCATTCCAATCCCATTGAATATCATTATGTAATAATCTATTTAAAGGAAAAGTTACAGAACTTACATTTTTGAAAAATCTACCATAATAGTTTACTGAACCCAGGAGTACACGCAATTCATCTTGATTTTTGGGTCTTGGCATGCTTTGTATACTTTCAATCTTCTCCTGAGCTTTTTGTACACCTAATTTAGTAATAACGTAACCAAAATATTCAATTTTATCGGTCATAAACGAACTTTTTTCGAAATTAATTCTGACATTATGTTCGTGAAATCTATAAAAAATCTGACGTTATCTTTCTAAATGTACCTTATCATTGGGAGCTGTCATTTTTACATCATCGAAAAATACTGCCACTCCCTCTATGCTCTGTAAAATGGTTTCTATTGTTTTCTGCCAAATGGCAGGTGCAGATGCAACCCCATATATTAAACGAGTTGGTTTTAACAATTCTTTGATAGTATTTAATGTAAGTAGTTCCCTATCATCAAGATGTATTTCTATTTCTAGATGTAGATAAGCCTGTGTAATATCAATTTTAGAAAAATTTTGCCCACCAGCCATATTGGAAAAAAGTTCATCAAAAAATGGTAATGGATAGTCATCAACAATCAAATTATAGGATTCAGGGTGGGTTTGTAATCCCCACATATACGAATTCTCCCATTTGATTTAATGACTGGAACTACAGCACTTGCCCACTGGCTAGTATTGACAGGTTCTAAAGTACCTTGTTCTATTAATTAATATAGGTCATCTAACACCCTATCTTGTAATGCAAAAGGAACTCTGTAGCTTCGAAAGCTTAAGAATATTTCAAAACCTCGTTTCCACTTTTTCCGCGGCAAGCATTATCTTCATTGCAGGCAAATGGCGCGTTAAACATTAAATCCATATTGTTTTGTTTAACTGTTTTGGTTTACTCCAAATTCAACAGAATTCTATTATCCTCGTCGCCACTGTTGTAATTGTACGCAGATTTTATGTAAATGTATAGCAAATGTAGGTATCGTAATGGAAGCAAATTTATTATATATAACATAATTCTTTATTATTTTCTAGCTGAGGAAGCACACCTTCCTCCTTCAGCCTTCAGCGTCTCTAGTGCTAAATTTGTGTCAAGTACAGTTCACATCACAACACAGAGCAATGAATGATGCCAAATTGAACTTTCCTCCTGATCAAACACAGGTCGTAATATTCCTGTCTCCTATACCATTGTTGGAGATGATGCTTTTCCACTATCAAGAAGGTTGATGAAACCATTCCCATTCAGAAATGTCTTAATGGAGCAGCGCATTCTCAATTATTGACTATCCCGGGCTCGTATTAGAGTAGTGGAGAATGCATTTGGAATTCTAAGTAATAGATTTAGAATACTTTTAACAACTATCACTTAAAATCCAAATAGAGTTGAAACAATCACACTCACTTGTTGCTGTTTGCATTATTACCTGATAAAAACATCTAATACTATTTATCATGAGGATATTATTTTTGGATGTAAGTATTTGTACATAATTAATTCTATTCACAGCAGTAAATGAATCAGTCATTGATTAGAAATTGATATTAAATGGTATCAATTTCTTGTTGTGCCCTCAATCTTTTTCTTCTATCTGTAATAGATCTCAAACGATCTGCAACAAGTTATCCATACAGATTCTCAGTGGAATGAGTTTCATCTGGTGCAGTAGGTGCAGTCTTTAGAGCATTTGTTATGTCTTGCAGTGCTTCACTTGCATCTTTCATTACACCATTTTACAAATCTCGGTTTGTTTTTTCGCATATTCTCCGTTTTTTATTTTCTGGTGTCCTTTTTATTTGAGAATTAACAAGCTGATCATCATTCTGGATTCCATCGGCATCCTCCTAAAAGTTGAAATACTATTTTGTTTATACATGTGTGACTTGATTTTTGATATTGTCCATTTTGAGATGTGGCTCAGAGGTAGGTAGGTAGGTATGTAGGTAGGTAGGGGCAAGTAGATACACTACTCAATCCAAAGTTCACCAGTTCTCAGCAATGTGCTGTGAATAGAATTAATTATGTACGAATACTTACATCCATTGTTACCTCAGCCTCAATAATGATTTCCTCATATTGATCATGATCCTGTATTTCATATGATGAGCTCTGTGTTAGATTAGTCTCATCAATATCCTCATATTCCTCCTCCTCTGTATTTGGTATGGCATTTTTCAACTTTTTCCGACTTCCACCTATTACTGGGGACATGCGAGGCTTTGTAATTCTTGCTCATCACACGTATCCAGATTTGAAGTTGATGTTCTATGTGTTATATGTTCATTCAAATAACTTATTTTCTCTAAATACCATAATTATGATCTCTGTCTGTTCTTAAAGGAGCAGTCAGACTGTTGAAACTCATTCTATTTTTAAAAAAATCCCCCTCTACTATACATTTTGTACAAGAGCTACTTCCTGTGTGACCCTTAATACATAATAAAAAAGATTTAGCAGGAGCATCACAAATTATTTTACTCAACTTCAAGTAAACTTTTTTATTGCCTATGTTCAAACCATAAGTTTTCAAATCATTAAATTCTTCAACAAACAACTTTAAGAAATTGTCAATGCTGTCAGGTTTTTTAAACCCATGATATGCGCCAACAATGAATGGTCTACTCAAATATTCACTTTCAGAATCTATAGACAACAAAATTGGCCAGAACTGGCTACCTGAACTTTTTGTCAAGGGCAACCCATCTATGTTCAAACTCAAGTTCAAAATTTCATTTTCCTCAACCTGGCAATGTGTATTTTTATAAATGGTTTGTATGCCATTGGCAATGCCCAAGTGGGCATAAGTGCCACTATCAAGTGGAATGATATTTTCATAGGAATGTCTTGGGGTTTTCAGGAAAGTCCTTGAATCTAATGGAAATTGACTTAAACCTTCAAAATTGAATATTTTCAATAGTTCATTGATTGCTCCTGAAGATAATAAATTCCTATATTTGAGAATCCATCCCTTGATTTTCTGTAAAAACTCTGCAGTGTTTACTGAATGCACCTCACCAGTTTTTATAGTAGAATCAACAGGAATGTTGTTGCATGGAATAGGAATATTAAAACTAGGATATGGGATGGAAACACTATGGTTGCTGATTTGTATATCAGCATCCGAGTCAGCATCATTATGAATGAACTCTGTATGTTTGATATCATTGTTTGAAGAAGTTGATGCTATAATCTCATTTCTATTAGTAGTTGCCTTCCTCAAATTATCTATCACAATTCTTTCTTTTTCTATCTGTAGTCTAATAATTTTCCTCAAATGTCTCTTTGTTTTGAATATTCTCTGCCTATCCATATTTTCAATATTAACCATGCAGTGTCTGTTTCAAAGCTGAAAATGATCAGTTCATGAAAGGTTATATAATTTTGAGCACTGTGAAACTTATCAAAAAAAAAAATTCTGTTTGTTTCGAAAGATAATTTGAATCAGACATATTGCCAAACGAAAAACTATACCCGTTTAGAATGAAATGATATGAGACCTTATCCATGTTCAACTTAACCTAAAAAAGTGAGGGTCACATACCTGTCGATATTGTCGATTCATTGTTGAAATGTTTATTACACATATATTTCAATCAGGATTTCAATAATATGCTTCACTTGACTTGGAAATGTCACACAGAATAAATCAAAATACACCAACTGCATAAAAATATTAAAAATCGAGAAAAATATCCACCAAACTTTAGTGACCACCCAGTCAACACACGGACATTCGATGGACATCCATTGGACGTCCATTTAGGATATTTGGGATATCCAGAGAATATCCAGTGATATCCGATGTATATCTCATGGACGTCCAATGGACGTGCCGAGTGGAAGGAGTTGGACTTCTATAGGATATTCTTCAGGGACATCCATAAGACATTTTTCAGGGATATCCATAAGATATTGTTCACAAATATCCATAAGACATTTTTCAGGGATATCCATAAGATATTGTTCACAAATATCCATGAGATATTTTTCAGGGATATTTACTAAATATCCTTAACAATATAGAACACCATGTATATTATTCCATAATGAATTAGGAACTATTATAACGAATTCAACGGTACCGGATTGGATAGGGTTATTTCAAACGATTACGAAGATATTTGCATTCGAAGTTTTCATATGCTCATTGAGGATATGGAAATGTGAATATCCTCCTAATCGTTTGTAGAAATCCTATCAAACACAGTATCGTTGAATTCGTTATGATAATCCTTAACCGATTATGGAATAAAATACAGGGTGTCCCGTTTGAAAATGCCATCCTCGGTTAAAGTGCCAGTTATGATGCAAACATGTAGGTACATACAACACAAATAAATAGTTGATCTTTGTGACATTTATTTGAAAAGTACAACTACCAAGGACAGGTTTGACATTTCCAGAAAAGAAGTTGCTCGTCCACCCTGTTTGTGATAGGAAAATTGAGAATATTCATTATGTTTCATATAACTGGTCTCTTCATTTTTTTCTTAAAACAGGGCATCTCATCTATAGGAATACTGATTGTATTAGTCCCTCTGTTGATTGCTTTTTGTGTCAACCAAGCATATTTATATCTCTGGAAGATCCCACATTCTTCCTGAAAACAATGATATAGAGTTGAGTTTCAGGAGTTTACCCATATCATTATTAGGGAGAGTTCTTCTTAGAACCTGACACACACAGTGGACTGTAAACATAATGAGGCATAATACTTATTATACTTCAATGCAATCATTTGCATCCATTTGACCAGCCAAAACCAGGTGGCCCGCATTTATGAGCTCAGCTTCATTTTGGAGACACTGAATCACTGAAAAAGGATAGACAGATTGAAATGCACAGGCTAAATGGCCAAATCATAAGTATTCTTGTTCAATAATGATAAAAACTTACAGCTTATGTTGGTATAGGTTTTAGGTTCAACATCCCAACTAGAGGTAGGTAGGTGTTCTACTGTTAAACATCAGAGATATTATTGTCCTCAATCAAAACACAATGGACCACTGGAAAACACGGATTTAAAAAATACACAAATATCAAAGCTGAGAATGATTGAGAACTCAAAACGAAATTAACATAAACACACCTCTCAATAAACACCATCACCAAAACCAAACAATGTAAAATATAAACAATCAAATAGTACTGGCTTTCGCCGTTCTGGCTCTGGCGCTACGATCTCTCTTTCGTTTGACATGGTGGTATTTTCAAATCATCCCACCCGATTTATAAAATAACTTACTCTGAACAATCTATATAACCTCTATGTATTACGGTGAAGTTATAAAAATTATGAAATTGAAAATATTCTATTAGCCTGAATCAATATGATCATACCTATATTTCTTATTAAAAGTTTAACGCATATTATGAGAATAGAACCATAACTATAGGTGTGGAATTCAGGAATTCTGAGAGTGGAGAACGTTCAGATATGACACACTTAAAGTCATTATGATTAATACTTATTATAATATACCAAATATCATTATTGCTTATTTGTATTATTACGATGTCTTTAAGACGTATTCAGGACGTGAGAATCAGATATCTTTAAAACGTCTGAATGATGACATCTTGTAGACGTCTTATTCAGGGAGTAAGACGTACAGACTAAGATAGGATATAATTCAGACATCTTAAAGACGTCTTGTGCTATCTGGGCAAGATATCTTCTGATGGATATCCGCTATAAATCCATGGATGAATATCTCATGGATGTCCATCTGAAGACCACAAAAAAGTAAATATATGAGAGCTATTTTCGAGTGATTGTATATTTTTGTACGAAAACATTGAACAACAGAGAAAAATTCCAAACTGTGGTGTTGTTATTTATATGAATTCATATTTGCATCGGATATCTCAATTGTGGCTATAAACATATTATACCTACATAACAATAGTTATATGATGGAAAACTATCTTTGAATTTCTAATAAACATGTGATTTGCATGTGATATTTGTGATGATTCGTATTGTTTTGAACCATTCTCAATTAACAATTTTTGTTCGCTAAACGAACATCTTATGGACGTCCATAGGTGATCCGCATCAGAATATCCATTTGATATCCTCTGACGGATATCCTATGGATATCCATTTCATGTCCCAGGATATCCCGACCTGAAATGGACTTGAGAAGGATATCCATAGGATATCCTGTGTTATCTGGGCAAAGACAGAATGAAAATAATAAAATATGGCCGACGTGGCGTTGGCGTTCATGGTTCATGGTTCAGGCACAAGACACAGCGACAGCGCACAGCACAGCACAGAAGTGGTTCAGGCGTTGTCGTAAATGTTCGTGTGTCACGAGTATCGCACGAATTCAATCTAACCTGAAATGAGGCATCTAGAGACAGGACACAAAGAGACAGGGCGCAACAAATAATCCGTGCGGAAGGATTATTTCATCTCAAGATTTGTTGAATGCTTTGTTGTATTATATTCTAATGCACGATGCCTCTCATTTCAGGTAAGATTGAGTTCATTCTCGCGGTGCATGAAAGCCCTAATTATCCGAACAATGCGAACGAAACCGAATCAAACCGAACCATAACATTGTTTTGCACATCAGTATTTGGAACGGTGATTTGGACGATCCAGAGATTTTGTGTTTTTTCTTTTTTGGTAACATGTTTTCTATGTGCATTTGATACATTTCAGATACATGATACATTCACCGGGATACATGGAATGTTAGATGTTTATGATATGTTTCTGAAATGCACATTCTGTATGTTTCAAATGACTCCATATAAGGTTTCCGTTGAAACATATTTTTCTCTTTTCATCTCAGTTTCGTGGTCAGAGAAAGAAGGAGTAATACATATTATTTCATTTAGTTGTCTGGTTTTTCCAGATATTTTGTGGTTTCTGTTAACATGTTTTATCTTTGCATTTGAAACATTTCAGACACATTAACCAGATATGTGAAGAGATGAAATGTTTATGATATATTCCTGGAACGTTTGTTCACAATGTTTCAGAAGATTCCATCTAGGGTTCCGTTGATATCTTTCATACACATTATGTGTTTACTGGGAATGATGGCATGTATACCTAAAATATCATATTGTTAGACTCAAAATCATTAGTTAACTGAAGAGTATCAGAGAATAATAGTGTATGTCTAGTAGTACTGGCACCGTATTCTAGTAATTTGATACTCACAAAATCTACACCAGCTCCACTTTTGATTGCTTTATCCATCTTGCGTTTCTCAACTTGATATGTGGTTCTCAGACTGGAAAATTTGGCTTTGATTTCTTCAGGTGTTGTTGCGGGCCTCAGTTCACGTAATACTCCACAAATCTTGGTCAAAGCGTTTACTTGAGCATTTCTGTTATGGAACAATGGGTGTTTGATTACATGAAAACATGGATACTTTTGGTATTCTTCAATTAAAATACCAACATGCTCCGACGACCAAACCATTATACCTACTCAAAACAGATCTTATTCATTAACATAAAATCAATCAGTAGACATCTATTATTGGTAGTTTATATTTATTATATTATGCTTATTAATTAAAATATCATAACCTTGAAAAAAATTCTGTCACTATTGTCACTTCAAAACGAAACGAATCGAAGGTCAAATAACGACGTTATGCGCAAGCGCTTCATCATAAAATGAATGAAAAATATTACATGTTTTATTTTTCATCCAATTTTGCATTCAGACTCTCTGTTTCTGTAATACACGGTGCAGTGTATTCTGAATACAAATTCTCATTCAGAAAATGGAAGAAAAAGTGGCCCGTGTCATACACAATTTCAGCCCCAATGAAAATTCAGAAATTTTACATGAAACCAACTGCAAGAATTTCAATACATTAGATTTTCTTGAAGACTTACATATTGACAAAGAATTGCAAAACAACTTTGACTATTATATTTTTTCATTTATACTACAAAACAAACAGGCAAGACCCTTTTACATGTTCACAGTTGTAGAATAACATATAGTAAACAGTATGCAAATGCACAAAAATACGATACAAAAAACATCTAAAAAAAAAAAATGGGGTTGAGTGGAAGAGTAGCTGTCGATTTATCGGCGAGTTGAACTCTGCCTTTTGTTTCATTGAGACAATAAAAGCATTTATTATTATTATTATTATTATTATTATTAATGTATATATGCATCAAAATCTAAAAATATCACGAGAATTCATATTAAAAATATCAACATCATTATTCACATTAAAAGAGTTAACATTCATCAGACACCTGTTTAGAGAAATATTAGAATTGCTAACTCTAAATAACATGATTGTTTCTTCTTCTAAGACTTATATTTGGAACACTTATAGGTATTCTAGAGAGTAATTCAGGTACATTTAAATGTCCACTGAGAACATTTATTACAAATACCACATCATTTAATTTGCTAACTTTAAATAACATGATTGTTTCTTCTTCTGAGACTAATATTTGGAACACTTATAGGTATTCTAGAGAGTAATTCAGGTACATTTGAATGTCCACTGAGAACATTTATTACAAATACCACATCATTTAAAAATCTCCGATGAAACAATGAATCAACATTCAGTTGCAGTCTTTGAGTATTATAGGAAACCATGAATGAAGAAATGCCATTTTTCCTAAAGAATAAACATCTCAAAAATTTCTTCTAAACTTTCTCTATCATCTCAGAGTGAGTAGATGTAGTGGGATTCCAAATAGTTGAGGCATACTCTAATTTAGATCTAACATATGCATTGTACAGGACTGATAAAGTATTCCATTTGAACTTGTTAGTATTTCTGAGAACAAAGTTGAGTTTGCGGTAGGCATCTTTCACTATATATTCAATGTGCATTACGAAATTAAAAGCACCATTGAAAATAACCCCTGAATCTTCGATATAATCAAGTCTCTCCAGTACAGTGTTATTTATAGAATTATTTTCTTGAATCACCATTTTTTTCTTGTAAACGTCATCATTTTGCATTTGCCTTCATTCGATTGTAGGTCGTTTATGTAACAAAACTCCACGACACCATCCAAATCATTTTGCAGGTCTATACAATCCGTTAGGTCGCTCACACTGTGGTAGAGTTTGAGATCGTCAGCATAAAGAAGAAATCGTGAAGTTTTGATATAGTCACCTATATCGTTGACAAATAAATTGAATAACAAAGGACCTAGTATTGACCCTTGAGGAACTCCAGATGTTGCTATGAACTTTTCAGAACAGGCATCATTATATTGAACATACTGTATTCTATTATGTAAATATGATCTCATCAATGCAATCATGTTTCCATCAAGAGAAAAACTGTAGAGTTTCGTGATAGTTTTCACTAATTCCTTGAATCTTGAGTAATGTGATATGGACTGTATTTTGAGACTATGAGATTGACGATGAATATGACTGAATGAATATCAAACTTTTTTCAGACAATATTTTATTACAAATTGACATTACATGTCATCTTTCGTACATAACAACTCGACAAATATTAAACAAAAGTTCCGTAACTATTTTGATTACATTCATATACGGATTACACAAGAGAATCCCGTTGCTCATGAATGAATACTGGGTCTTAGATTATTATCAGAAAATTATTAATAATTATGGAATTGTACATACCGCCCTCCTTGAAAGGATTGGCTTTCAAAGCATCAAAGTACATAAACAATGAACAATCATCAAAGAATTTTACGAATCAAGTCAAGTACCTATCGGCAAAACACACACTTTAGACACTGCTCTTTTGTAAATACCAGCATTGGTTTCAACATTCACTACACGAACAATACCATCGTCGCCTGGGAACACCTCCACAACTCTCGCCAGCTTCCAACACAAAGGAGCTGAGTTTTCATCCTTGAGGAGTACCAAAGCACCAACCTGAACGGTTGGAAATGATTTTTCCCATTTAGCTCTCTCTTGTAGATGTGATAGATATTCGCGTGACCACCTTTGCCAAAAGTGCTGTAGGTATTGTTGAAGTAGTTGGAAATGGGATAAGCGATTTGAAGCTACTGTTCTGACATCTTCTTGAGGAATAGCACATAAGGGCTCGCCAATAAGGAAATGGGAAGGAGTCAGGGCATCAAGGTCATTAGGATCGTGGGTTAAAGGAATCAGAGGTCTCGAATTAAGAACTGCTTCAACCTGAGTTATAACTGTGTATAAACCTTCAAATGTTAAATGCGCATTTCCGATGATTCTTTTGATATGGCATTTGAAAGATTTGACACAAGCTTCAGTCAAACCATTGAAATTTGGTGCATGTGGTGGCGAGAAATGCCATTGTATTCTATTGAGATTTAAGAATTCCTTGAAATCTCTACTTACCTCGAGTGCTTTCAATATAGATTTCAATTCCCTTTGTGCTCCAATGAAATTTGATCCATTGTCGGAATAATAATGTTAGTGCAAATACCTCTTCTGGACACGAATCATTTCAAACAGTTCAGAAAATCATCTGATAATTCAATGTGAGTAGCCTTAGTGATGAAGCATACGAAAATACATAAATAACATTTTATGATTGGCATTTGTTTGCGTCTCATTTTGCTATCCTTGATAAACAGAGGCCCAGCAAAGTCCACACCGACAGTTAAGAAAGCCCTGTGCGGAATGATCCTTGACCGGGGCAAATCTCCCATTTTATATTTTACATCACTAGGTTTAGCCTTGAAACAAGTCACACATTTTCTAATAACTCCACGAACTGTATTGCGACCATTCAAGGGCCAAAATTGTAATCTGATAGAAGCTAATGTGGCTTGCGCGCCTGCGTGTAATAACCTATTGTGTTCTCGCTTAATTATCAATTTTGTGAAATTTCCTTCGCTAGGTAAAATAATCGGGTGTTTTTGTTCATACAGAATATTTGCGTTTTTCAATCGACCTCCTACTCTTATTACACCATTTTGATCTAAAAAGGGACTGAGTGAAATGATTTTACTGTTTGTCATTACCATGTTATCCTTTTTCAAGGAGTGCAATTCTGAAGGAAATGAATGTTCTTGAACTAATTTACACAAGAATATTAATGAATTTTCTAATTCTGAATTAGTCAGTGGGCCGACTTGTCTATTTGACTTGTCTGAAAGTTTTGAGTTTTTGACAAATCTAAAGCAATAAGCTATTGTGCCTTGTAATTTATGGATAGATGAATAGCAATCGAGAATATTTTGGAAATCATTAGACCGAATAATGAATGTGAAATCTTTTCTTTTCTGCTCTAATGGTTCAGGTAAAATTAAGTTTTTAGATGTTGGCCAGCATGCTTTTTGTTTAGATAACCAGTCAGGTCCTGACCACCATATTGAATGAAATATTAAATCATGAGGATTTAAACATCTGGATATGACGTCAGCTGGATTATCACCACTAGAAATATGACTCCATTGATCATTTGTTGAATTATTTTGAATTTCTGCCACACGGTTTGCAATAAAAGTTTGTAAAGTATTTGGTGCTGCATTAATCCAAGATAATACAATGGTGGAATCTGTCCAGTACTGTATTTTATTGATATTGATGTTATGTAATGCTTTGAGAACCTTGAGCGTGAGTCTGATCAGAAGAACTGCTCCACAGAGTTCAAGCCTAGGCAAAGAAATAGTTTTGAGCGGAGAAACTCGCGATTTGGCACATATCAAATGAACATATGTTTCGCCAAATTGATTAGTGGAGCGTAAATAACAACAAGCACCATAAGCCTTCTGAGATGCATCACTGAAACAATGCAGTTCAATGGAATATGGGTTTGAACAGGTTACATGCCTAAAGATCTTTATATCATTCAAAAAATGGAGTTGTTCTAAGAATTGCAACCATGATTCATGCAATTCCATGGGAAGACTTTCATCCCAGTCCAAACCAAGTTACCATATTTTCTGAATTAAAAGTTTAGCTTTAATAGTACATGGGCCAACAAGGCCTAATGGATCGAATATTTGTGATGACACTGATAATATCATGCGTTTTGTAATACATTTACTTGGACTCAAATTTACTTTATATTGAAGTGTATCCTTATGAGAATCCCAACTCAAGCCCAACGTCTTGATGACTTTATCATCTGAGATGAATTTTTCTGGAAAATCTGATATAGTATTGGTAATGTCATGAAAAATATTAGGATTATTAGAAACAAATTTTCGCAAATTGAATCCTGCTGCCTTAAGAATGAGAATGAGATCTGATAAAACTTTCTTGCCCCTTTCAATTGAATTGAAACCTGTCAATAAATCATCAACATAAAAACTGTTCATGATTATTTCAGAGGCTGAGGGATATTTATCTTTATTATCTAAACCTACCTGCTGTAGAGCTCTCATTGCAAGGAATGATGCACTGGCAGTGCCGTATGTCACAGTATTAAGTTGAAAATGATCAATAGGTTCTGATGGATCAGAACGCCATAGAATACGTTGTAAATCTCGTTGTGAATGATCAATTAATACCATCCGATACATTTTTTCAATATCGGCAGAAACAACATAATCATATGTTCGAAATCCAGTTACAATAGTAAATAAATCATCCTGAATTGTGGGACCAACTTTCAACACGTCGTTGAGAGAAAGACCACTGGATGTCTTTGAGGAACCGTCAAACACAACACGAAGCTTCGTAGTAGAACTTGCCTCTCTCATCACCCCATGATGTGGTAAATAGAAGACAGGGAATTGACTGTCCCAATCTTTTGCACAAACCTTTGTCATATGACCAAGATCTTCATATTCCTTCATGAATGAATTATATAACTTTTTAAAATCAGAATTATTGCTCAATTTTCTCTCGATAGAATAAAATCTTTTTAAGGCTGTATCAAATGAATTTCCTAGTTAATTAACATTTTCCTTGAGAGGAAGCTTTACAATATATTTCCCGTATTGATCTCGAATAGTTGTTTCAGAAAAAAGCTTCTCGCAGTCTTTTTCTTCATTTGAGTATGTTGGATTCAATCCTCGTGGATCTTGAAAACATTCCTCATGTTTCCAGAACCGTTCTAGTTGATCATGTAAATCTTGGTTATTTATAGATAGATTACAAACTGACTTGGGAATTGAAGTGTGTTTGAGTGGTAAAGGTCCAGACAATATCCAGCCTAAATTAGTTTTTTGTAGTATAGTATGTTCATTTGCGAGAGTGAATTGACCTATGCAAATCAGCTTCCAAAATATAGACGCTCCTATTAACAAGTCAATAGGTCTTGATTTGTTGAAATTATCGTCAGCTAAAACTATATTTGAGGGAATATTAAGTTGTTCTTTATCAAATGATAGAGAAGGCAAATCTTTAGCAATTTGAGGTGATACCAAAAATGTGATGTCTTTTAGTTTGAAGGAATTAATAGTTGATTTGATTGAAGTTCTAGTTTTCTGGAATATTGACGTGACATTTGAACCGAATCCTTCCACTTCATGAATGATTCTTGAGATTGGAAGTTGTAATTTGTCACATAAATCTTGGGATATGAAATTCGACTGACTGCAATTGTCCAGCAACGCACGACACTTGTGTGGTTTATTATTTTTATCAAATATAAACAAATTTGCTGTTGATAATAATATATAATAATCATCTTGAGATGGTACTGAATGAGATATGCATGAAAGAGATTGATTTGGTGGTTGTATCTCTCCAATTGGGCTGTTCATTGATTGAGATTCATTGTTCGTAATCGTTTGATTTTCAGTAACTGATTTTCGATCTAAATGGAGAATAGTATTATGTTTCATCGAACACTTCTTGCATACATAAGAATTTTTACAATCCTTTTGCAAATGACCTTTGCGAAGGCAATTTGTACAGGCTCGTTCCTTTTTTACATGATTGAGTCGTTCATGTGGCGTTAACTTTAAAGAGTCACTACATGTAAAAACATAATGATCCTTGTGGCAATAAATGCAGAAAGGAGCTGTCGTGATATGAGTAAAAGTTGTAGTGAGTTCAGAAGGTTTTTTATATATTATTGGTTTATGCATATGAGATTGAGTTGGCTTGATATTTGACTTTAAATTCTCTAATATCTGACATTTTTTATTCAGAAACGATTTCAAATCTTCAAATGTAGGTAAATCAGATGAACTGTTCAAAGAGAATTCCTCCCAATCTCTTCTAGTGGCAAAATCTAATTTCGATGAAATAATATGTATAATTAATGTGTCCCATTGGTCCACGGGCAGTCCTAAAGATTTGAGGGCTCTTAAATGTTGAGTATGAGTATCAATTAGATTTCTTGATGCAAAATGAGATTCTTTTTGGATGGCCTGAGTTTCAAAAATAGCTTTCAAATGGGACTGAATAATTATTCTTTTGTTTTCAAATCGTGTAGTTAATAGCTCCCAAGCTACATCATAATTTGATTCGGATACTTCTAACGCTGATAACATATTAGCTGCTTCACCCTTGAGACAAGATTTCAAATACCAGAATTTTTGAACTTTGCTGAGTGAATTACTTTGATGAATCATAGCTTTGTAGGTGTCTGAAAATTGAAGCCATTTATCATATGCTCCAAAGAATTCTGGTAAGTTTAGTTTGGGTAAATTCGCATAATCTGAAACACTCCGTGATGCTACAGAAGAAATATTTGTGGATTGAGAAAATAAGGTAATAGATTTTTCAATGATTTCTTTAGCTATGCTTGTATATTCGAAGAAATTTTCCTCAAATTCAATTCTGTCCTGAGCGTGATCATTTTCCTGATCCTTGAGTTCGAGTTCTGTTTGAATATCATGAAATTCATTCCAAAGTTCTTCTATTTTCTGTAATCGCGCCTTTAATTCATTCAATTTTCTATTATCTTCCATTTTGTCAATGAAAGATTTAAAACGAGTTAGTGAAGACTTTGCAAGTCCGCGCTTGAACTTGAGGTCTTGAATATTTGTAGCCATTTCAAATTTTATATGAGTTGAAAATGTTAAATAATAACAACACAAGCTGAAGCAGTATCAATATTGAGACATGGGATGCAAGGAAAGGAATGAAGGAGACGAGACTCACAATAATCGCTGTCGTTCGTTCACCAGATAAATACCATGAATGCCTCTTGAATATATGCAACTCCACAGTTTTCAACGTCTGTTATTACCAGAGAACAATACTGGGATACTGAACGATGTTAATGCTGAATGATGTACCAAAACTGGCCGTTTTTCTTTCGACGAAAATGTTCCGACCGGACGATTGCGCTTCTTGCTTCCGATGGTTTCAACTTGATTTGAGATTGCCGCGAACATCCAGCTCGCATAGGACCATGTAGAGTTTCGTGATAGTTTTCACTAATTCCTTGAATCTTGAGTAATGTGATATGGACTGTATTGAGACTATGAGATTGACGATGAATATGACTGAATGAATATCAAACTTTTTTCAGACAATATTTTATTACAAATTGACATTACATGTCATCTTTCGTACATAACAACTCGACAAATATTAAACAAAAGTTCCGTAACTATTTTGATTACATTCATATACGGATTACACAAGAGAATCCCGTTGCTCATGAATGAATACTGGGTCTTAGATTATTATCAGAAAATTATTAATAATTATGGAATTGTACAAAAACATTTCAATTTACTCACAAAAATCGAGTGATTGACTTTATCAAAGGCTTTTGCCAGGTCTGTATATTGTCACAATTAAGTAATTTTTCCAAAATCATAATCAAAGTCATTAATAATTCAATATTTCTATAAAATCATAAATCGTGCTTTTCTCATTGAACAGAAAAGTTTATAAACATTTCGAACACGTTTTGACATTGACTCGTTAACAACCTGTACGACTGAGTAACCTCCATTAGTAACGTACCGAGAATAACCTAAACAATAATAGTTCTTGAGAATTCAGATAAATACAGATTATGATTATTCAAGAGAGAGTTGATAGCTGATAGTGGATACTTGATTAGCGGGTAGTTGCCGTCGGTCGTGGAATCTAGGGATTCGCACAGCCGGTCGTCGCGTTAACGAGTTAGTTAGGCATGTCACAATTAAGTAATTTTTCCAAAATCATAATCAAAGTCATTAATAATTCGATATTTCTATAAAATTATAAATCGTGCTTTTCTCATTGAACAGAAAAGTTTATAAACATTTCGAACACGTTTTGACATTAACTATCGTTAACGCGACTACCGGCTGTGCGAATCCCTAGATTCCACGACCGACGGCAACTACCCACTAATCAAGTATCACTATCAGCTATCAACTATCAACTCTCTCCTGAATAATCATAATCTGTATTTATCTGAATTCTCAAGAACTATTATTATAGTTTAGGTTATTCTCGGTACGTTACTAATGGAGATTACGAGTCAATGTCAAAACGTGTTCGAAATGTTTATAAACTTTTCTGTTCAATGAGAAAAGAAAAGCACGATTTATAATTTTATAGAAATATTGAATTATTAATGACTTTGATTATGATTTTGGAAAAATTACTCAATTGTGACAATATATTACATCTACCTGCATCTGAGAATCAATGAAAGTAGATACATCATTACTGAATATTGCAAGGTTGGTAACTGTAGATGTCTTACTTAGAAAACCACGTTGTTGTGGTAGTAGTACTTGTTCAACGTGCTTGTATAGTCTGTTGTGGATAACCTTCTCAAAAATTTTGAATGGGGAGGGGAGAATCGTTACTGGCCTGTTGTTTTTAATCTCACTGGGATTTCCGTTTTTATAAATTGGCTTTATGCGACCTATTTTGAGTTGTTCTGGAAATATATTGCTGTCAGCACATATATGAAATATTATAGCTAACGGGCGTTTAAGAATGTCCATGTATCCCTTGAAAAAATATGATGGGATTCCATCCACTCCAACTGCAGATTTATTGGGCTTATGGGTTTTAATTGCCTGACAAATGTCTTCTTCAGTTATGTTTTTCATTGACAGCTGGTCTAGTCCATAGTCATTAACACCTAAAAAAGGCTTATCTTCATGTTGATTATAGACGGACTGAAAAAAATGTGAAAAGGCCTCAGCAAATTCAAAATCATCATCTATAATTTTATTGTCATATCTTGAACTTGCAGATATATTACAGTCTCTTTTTTTGCCTGCAATGTATGTCCAAAATTCTTTAGGGTCAGTATACTTATGTTATTTCCAATATTTTCCAGGTAAGTATTTTCACATTGTTGGATTAACACTTTAACATTAGCTCTTAATTCACGGTATTTCTGTATATATTCATTGCTTCTTGGTGAAGTGACTTTTGACTCTTTGAAGTAATGATGTTTTTCTTCAATTTTCGATCTCAGCTCAGCACCGAACCAAACTGGATATTTATTTTTAGTTATTTTAACTTTTTTGGGCATGCGTTGATTGCATATATTGCACAAGTTCTGATAGAAGCTGTCAATGGCAAGATCAGGGTTATCCTTGAGAAGCACCTCATCCCATACACAATTATTAAGTAAGGTCTACAACTTGGCAAAATCACATTTTTGAAAATTGTATAGAGTAGAGTACCTCGGAATTCGGCAACGGGCTATTTTCTATGCCATTATCAGCAAAGTTTATATTAATATTCAATGGTGCATAATGAAAATCTTCATAAGATCAACTAGACTAGTGTCACTTCTAACTGTTTGTCTTCTGTCATATTGGTTAGAACTAGATCTAATGTTTCATCATTAAAGTTGGTTATGTTATTGATGGAGAAAAGGTCTGTTTGGGACATTATCTCATCGATGATTTTTACTTTGGTGGAACCATTTGCAAAATTGAAATCAGTCCGGTTAATTTCAGGTACATTAAAATCTCCTACAATGAAAAAATAGTCGAGAGCAGCTATCTGATCAATATTATCTGAAAATTCTTTAAACTCATTAAAAATGCTAACATTCGAATTTGGTAGGATACATACACACCAAAACCCTATGTGCAATCTATGAATCTTAGCACCAATTATTATAGACTGTTACTGATTACCAACATTTTGGGAATGATCAATACACCCCCACCTCTAGTAGTATCCAAGTTTTCATAAGCCATGTCTCAGTGATAGCAATGAGGGCATGATTTTGACTCAGTAAATTCTTGCGAAAAATTGTCAGCTTGTCCGTAACCCCCGAACGTTATGATATAGGAAGCAACAGTTTGTTCTTGGGCATGTTATAACTTTATTATGATTCTTCTGTAGTAGTCCATACTCAAAGTGGAGTGGAATGATCAAGAGAGAAAAACTCAAAGTCGTCTCCACAAATGTCTAAGAAGGCAGTCAATCCTGCTTCAATAAGGTTGACAGTTGATACATGTTTCGGCCATTCAAATGGCCATCTTCAGTCAAATTAGCAAAGTGTATCTACAATAGAAACCAAACATGATTTTATGTAAAGAAGAAATTGAAATGGAAAAGACAACATTTGTAAATTCAAAATTGAATTGATTAACAAATTTCAGTAGGATAAAAGAGCAACAGTGATTTTTATAAGTATAACAATGATAATTGACCAGTAATTGATGGTAAAAAGTGAAAAAACAAAATTTTCATTAAATCAAAAATTCTGAGAACAAAATGAAGAACCATGGATAAGAAGGTTGTACTCACGTGGAAATTACTTCAAAACCTCGTGAAGGCGAAAGAAAATTATCATTGGAACATCATTAATTATTTATTTTATTTAATGGAAATGAAGTTATATCGGTGGAATTGGGGGGAAGGCAAAAAGCCCAATCCTCCAAAGAGGAAATTAAATTCTTCATGGGTAGCTGAAGAAGCTCTGCGTGTCTTGATCATTATTGAAACAATGGAAGGCCAAAGCGCTGTTGATGATGAAAAAATAAGAACCTGTTGAAGAGTAAAGGAAAGATAGAAAACTGTAATGTGATTACTCGAAAGAAACCTGTAATGGCAAGTAACAAGTTTATGGCAAGTGAATTGTGAGACAGCAGACAGATGGCGTGCTGTGTCTGAAAACTTCAAAAATTTTTGTATTTCGAATTTTGGAATATGTGGAAAAAGGGAGAAATACTGAAAAGATTATGAATAATCAAAAATCAACAAAAATTTAATTAGTTGAAAAAGGGAATGCAATCAAATTGAATTTGGTCATTCAAGCATATGATATCAGGATTATTGAGTAATTTATTGATTTCAAAGATTTCAAGAATATTAAGTTTTCTGCTTTTTGAACAAACATGTAAGTAACAAGTGAGAATCAATTTCTGCGGTAAATGAATGTGTGGAATTGAAAACATAATTAGCGAAGGAACTTTGAGAATAAATATCATGCGACCAGTTAGAATTTTGAAATTTATTGATGATTTTTGAATGCTCAGAAACTCTTTGTCAAAATTTTCTCCCGGTTTGACCAATATAACTCGCAGAACAGCCGGGGTGAGAACAACATCACTGGTAGACGCCTTATTTGTCAGAAATAGGAATAGAATCTTTGGTATTATTGATATGTTTCTTCAAATTATTGATGGTTTTAAAACTAATAGTGACATTATTGGTGAACCTATGAAAAATGTTTTTAATATCAGCGGAAACCTCTCCTAGAAAAAATAATCCTTAGAAATAGGTTGTGAAAGTAATTGATGATTCAAGAACTTAGTTCTATGGCGGTCAAAAATACTTTGGATAATATACTGGGAGTAACCATTGTTTGCTTCAATTTGTTTTATGATATTGTGCTCTTTCTGGAAATTGATGTTGTTCATAGGAATGGAGAAAAGCCTAGAGAAAAGGGCATTGAGAGCAGCATATTTATGAGCAGGAGGATGAAAAGAATGAAAGGGAATAACAGAGTCTGTGTGTGTAGGTTTATGATGAATTGAAAAATCGAAATTTCCATTGTTTTTAGTTATCAGAAGATCCAAGAAAGGAAGGCAGTTGTGTTGTTCTAACTCCGAAGTGAATTTAATGGAGGGGTGAAGGTTATTCAAAAATTCTAGAAAACTGGTCAGCTCGGTCAAGGAACCATCAAACAAGATAATAGTGTCATCAACATATCTGTAATAAAAAATAATTTTGTTAAAAAATGAAAACTCTGGTAGACGTTTTTCAAGGTCGAAGAGGAAAATTTCGGCAAGTAAAGGGGAAAGGTTGGAACCCATAGCTAAGCCACTGTTTTGTGTATCTATAAAATTCATTATTGAGATGGAAAAAGTTTTGTTCAAGGACTGTATCAACCAGGGAACAAATGTTAAGACAATGGTGGAAATTGACATCATTATCAAAAAGTAAATTTCGAACAACTCTGACACAATCTTCGCCAGGGATACAATATCAAATGACACCAGAATAGAGTTTTCTGGCAGAGCTTGACCAAATCAGAGGAGTTTTTCAATGAGACAGGATTTTCAAAATTCAAAATATTCTTCAATAATCTATTTAACCAAAAAGCAAGTTTAGCAGTAGAAGAATTTATATAAGATACAACAGGTCTGATTGGATTAGAAGTTTTATGAATTTTGGGTAAACCATAAAGCAGAGGGGTAGAAGGATTCATTGGAATCAAATTGAATTTTGAAGAACCATAAAAGTTAATGGTGTCTATTGAATTGTTAATAACTGATTTAGTGTAAGAAAAATATTTCTGAGTTGGATTGTTGTTGATTTTGGAAAATTCATCAGTGTCCAAAAAGTTGAGAACTTTATCAATATAAGGAATTTTATCAAGTATAACTAGACAATTGCCTTTATCAGCTTTGGTTAAAACTAGATCATTGGAGGAAATTTTAGATTTTATTGATTCAAGCAATAATCTGTCAGACTTTTTATGATTGAAAGAGAGGTTGGGTCTAAAAGAGAAATTGTTGTTTAGGATAAGGGAAATTTGGCTACGTAACAAGTCTTTATTTTCACAAATCATTCTTTCAATCACTCTTTCACATTCAATTGCGAGCATACTGAAATCTTGTTTAGTTCTAGGAAAGTCAACATATTATATTTTGAGCCTTGATTAAGTGAAGAAATTTCATTTTCATTGAAATTAGTATTGGATAAATTGAGAACTCTGCTGTGAAATTCGTGGTTGGAAAAAGTATGATTGTTTTTTTGAGTAGAAAGCCTAGTTTCTTCTTCATGTTTCAAACGGGAGAGTTTATTAGTAAGAGAATTATATTTTATCTTTCCTTGGTCTTCAACATAGGATCTGAGACGATTATCAAACCGGTTGTTTGAATTCCCAGGTTAATTTGAACAAATCATATATTCCACTTCATAGAAGGTTAAAATAGCCTAATAATCAATCCACTCATAATATTTTTTCACAGATTTATCAAAAACTCCTTTTTTCTCTATCATGATTTAATGAGATATCCAAATCAGCAATTTGTGCACTATCTTTCCAAGTAGTTTTCCACAACACTGAGAACACCAATGGTTTCTTTCTTGTCTTTTCATATTCCAGAGTTGGAGTGGTTTCTTAATGTTCCAATTTCATGGGTTGTGGAAGTTCTCATTAGACTTTTTACTTCCTTTGCAGTTGGAGGCTTGAGTTTCCACAAAGATTTCTGAGAATAACTTGTCACAAACCGGATTCTCAAACCTTCTTTGTGTTAATAGGTTGTCAGACAGTTGAATTTGTTCAACTTTTGATTACATCTGGAATAACTTATGTGAGCTCTCATTAGGCTCAACTGGGTTTCCCTGGTGTATTCACTTGTTGAATTGTTGCGTTTTGATAAACAAGAATATTGACTGACATGTTAGTTAGGTTCTCATTAGACCAACAAAACATTCGCTCCTTAGGGACTTAGGGTATGGTCCGTAAGTCAATCAGGTTAACCATCACTTTACCTCTCTGGTAAAAGATCGGTTGCATGAAAACCGGTTCATTTACGGACCAACATACCAGCGATGACATTCATCTGACAAAAATGATATCACGCTGTCAGGTCCTTGCTTTTGGTTTTTGGCCACATATAATCATAAAATAATATTAGAAATGAATAACAGATTGAGAAACTTTGTGGTGAATGAGCTTCTTCTCAGTAGCAGTAGCAGTGAAGATGAAGATGAAAACTTGGATATTAGAGGACCTTTGGGTAAGTGAAGAATCTTGCTTCTTCACTCGCTTTTCCATTAATAGCAGATTTTTAATATTATTATTTTACCTTTGATAGTTCTCAGACCAAGGATGAGAAATTTTGTACAGGATGTAGTGGACGAATATTCGAATGAAGAATTTCGGGAACATTTTCGGATGTACAGGGGCACATTCAATTTCATTCTAAATTTGATTGAAAACGAAATTGCAACAAAGGAAGATGCCACTGGCAGGCACACCTGTAGTGCTGAAAACCAATTACTGATTGCAATTTGGCGATTTGGTAGGTACTCCTGATTCTTATAGGTAGATATTCTCACACCATAACTTTTATTATTTCATAGTGGACATGATCTTTACATACTTCAGGTCAATTTGCTCACGTTTCAATGTTGGTAAAGCTACAGCAATTAGAATAGTTCGGAGAGTTACCAATGCTTTGTTGAACATTAGTAACCAAATCATTACCTGGCCAACAAATGATGAAAGAGAAAACATTATAAGAGCTTTCACTGCCTTGGGTTTCCCTGGAACTGTCGGATGTATAGATGGATCCTATGTGAAAATATCAGAACCAAAACAAAACCCCAGGTCCTATATTAATAGGAAAGGATTTGCAGCCCTTATTATATTGCAAGTAAGATTTTGTCCTTTTGTGCATATGTAATCGAAAACTAGCTTGGGATGCTTTACAATATCCAAACATGTTGCAAGGTCACTAATAATTTGTTTTCTTCTAGGGTGTTTGTGATCATCAGTTGAAATTCTTACATGCCACTGCAGGAGAAGTAGGGTCATGCCACGATGCGAGAGTTTTGAGGAATAGTGAGATATGGGAATATATGATTGGTATGCCAGGAAATAACAGATTCCCAGAAAACTCACATTTAGTGGGAGATAAAGCCTATCCTCTAATGCCTCACCTCATGACTCCATACAGGGATAACGGCCATTTAACAGAAGCCCAAAGGCATTACAATTTTTGTTTATCTAGTGTAAGAAGTTGCATTGAGAGGGCTTTTTGTCTCTTTAAAAAGAGATTTCGCTGTCTGAAGTTTCTGGATGTGAAAGATATTGTTTGGGGTACCAGATACATTATTGCTTGTACAGTTTTGCATAATATATGTATTATGCAGAATGATAATTTGGAGCTTCGAGTGGAGGATTTTGGAGAGAATGAAGATGACAATGCAGTTGTGGATATGGGATTACATCATCTGAGAATTATGGGAACGAACAAGAGAGATGATTTATGCAATGAATTGTTCTTGGTATAAATTATAAGATGAACCATCAAATGATTTTTGCATGATTTATTCATTGAAAATTCCTTAAACAGATCCATCTAAACAATTTCATATATTGTTAAATATGAATTTGCTCAAAGTTTACAAAATACACATAAACTTCCAATAAAAATAAAACATTTCATATTCTAGCTGAATGTACTCGAATAACTTTTTAGGAAATACAAATAATATAAAACCATTGAAGGTCCATTTTGGTTGGACTAATAAGTCGAAAAACAAACTTAACATATTATATCAAGTAAATAAGTATCTATCTATCTACTATAAAAAAATTAATATATTCCTGTATGAACAGTCAATTCATTGGGAAATGTATCATCAACAATAAAATAATGATTGCCTACTAGCATCCCTTGGGTGCATAGAATCTGTGCGTTATTCAATAGAGAGACCTGCATCATCCTTGAAAAGTGTAAGACCTGGCCCAATATGGTTAGCAGTGGTTCAACATGTTTTGTATTGCCTCTAAATTATAATTTACATACCAAAGCATCATTTTGAGGCAATTCAAAAAATGTTGAACCACTGCTAACTATTCCGGGATGTTCTACACTTTTTAAGGATGAGGCACATGTCTCCCTTAGAGAACACACAAACTATGTTCAATCTGTAGAAGGATCATTTTTCTTCTCACTGGCCTTTAGCCACTCGAACACTTCCCTTTTCAGCTTCATTTTTTCATCATGCCTGGCTTGTCTTTTCTGTTCCAACTCTTCAATAAATGAAATGCTTTTTCGCTTCATTTTCTTCGAAGTGTTCGTGATCCCCGGATCCAGTCCTACTGGAGAGTACTTGGATCTGGAACTTGTGGGAGTTTCTGGTTGCTGCATTCTAATTTGTCCTGTGCTACTCACTGTGGTCAGAGGAGAAAATTGTGGATCTTTTCAGTAAATACTATGCAGTGCATCAAAATACTTCCAATTAACAGTTGAATTTCCAGTTTTTTCATTCTCTCTTCTCACTACTTCATATTTTTTCTTGAGGTTTCTCCACTTCTCATCACACTTTCTGCCTTTTATATGAACACCATTCGCTTCTAGTTTTCGGCTTATCTTAGCCCAGACAGTCTTCTTATTATGTTGGGGCGACGAAAATGATTCTACACATTCCTCATACGTGGAAATTAGAAGTTTAATAGCTGAATCTGTCCATTGGGTAATGGTACTAGAGCTACTGGAACTGGAGTTTGTAGTAGCTCGGACATTCTCCTGTTCTTCTGAACGTTTAAAAACGCCTTTTGCAATATGACTTCCATGATCAAAGGTAACTTCGTCATATTGTAGGAAGCATTCATGACTTACACCTCCTAAGAGTTCGTTTAAGGAACCTATTTCTTGGTGGCAATGGAAACAGGTACATAGAGCATTCAAAATAATATCCTGAAATTACAAGATATTACCAATTACTGTATTATTGATCATATTCCCTTTTTGTTCAGTTTCTTACCTCCATATTGCAATATGATCAATATGAATACTGCCGTTTTTTGACTTTTTTCAAATTTCGAATTTCGTTAGCTGTCACTCTGTCACCTGTGTTAAAAAGATAATTGAACTAACCGGAAAAACCGACCTTCAAGTAACTGTTTTCCTGGTAAAATATTCTGATCACTTTTTTCAGAAACCTTGTCCCGTATGTCAAGGTTAGTTTGACACTTCGGTTATTTCAGAGTTTACGGACCTATGAACCGTAATTCTGGTTACGTTCGGTAGGCTTACGGACCATGCCCTTAAGTAAAGTACCACTATTAACCATGGTTCTGGTTCGCCGTTCCAATAATCTTGGTTAGTCACGAATTCCTGAAAAGTTGGTTACTTATGGAACGTCAATCCTGAAATCTTGACATTTAATATGTCAACCGAACAACCGATTGATAATTCGTGGTAGGAGTGGTTCTTGACCATTGACAGTAGAAGTCTCTTATATATTTTTTCTGAGGAAAATTCATCTTTATTGATTAAAGAATAAATTTTTCAAATTCTGGAATCTGAGATTATTCTGTATGATTCAAAGATGGACGTGAGTATTCTGTTTCTGTAATTATAAACCACAAAATTGATTCTCTATAATTTATTTTAGATCTGCGATCCAACGGAAATATTCAGATGTGGACATTGTTCCAAAGTTCTTGGAACAATCAATGATATCATTGAACATGATTTATGTGCTAAACATTCATGTTTTGCTTATCATGATAACATAGAAATAGATCCAGAAAGCAAATTGGTTTTAGTAAAGAAACTTCCTCTCACAATCCCCAAAGAAGTGCTCATCTCACATACTGCCGGTCCAAGTACATCAACATCAAAACCATTGGGTGAAACGAGGGGTGGAACTGGCGGAAGTCAAATGAATTAACAGAAAACCCAAAAAAAAAAATTAATCAACAAACAGTAATGTCCCTATTACCCATGATCCCATCAGTATCACCAAGTACTATAAAATCAACTAATAGTAGGAATAGTGCAAGTGTGAATGAAGGTAATCAACAAAATTCACTTCTCTGGAGTGATGATGATGTCAAAGCCCTCATAGAGGCATATGTACTTAATAAACATAAGTTTTTTTTCTCCCATGCACAACAAGAAGAGTGTTTGGGAGAAAATTAGCTCCCATCTAAAGGAGATTGGAATTCATAAAGCTCCTACAAAATGTGACGAGAAATGGAGAAATCTCAAAAAAACATATGAAAAAATTCTGGAAGCAAAAAAAAAGTGGCGGCTATCGAAGCCTAGTTACTTTAGCAATAAAGTTCAGCAATATTTTTTATTTTTTCCGTTACGCATTCTGCGATAACAATTTTCCAGTATGTTTATTGAGGATACTCAAGGAAAAAATGTACTAATCGAAACATATTTTCCGGATGTCCAGGGCCGGACAGGGGCCAGCAATATTTTATAACTTTCTTATTAGGGATCCTGCCACTTACATATTTCCGTATGTCATTCGGAAAGACAAAACGAAGAAATGTACAGTATCAGAATATTTAATCCGGGCGTCCAGGGCCGGACAGGGGCCAGCAATATTTTATAACTTCCTTATTAGGGATCCTGCCACTTACATATTTCAGTATGTTATTCAGAAAGACAAAACGAAGAAATGTACAGTATCAGAATATTTAATCCGGGCGTGCAGGGCCGGACAGGGTCCAGCAATATTTTATAACTTTCTAATTAGGGATCCTGCCACTTACATATTTCCGTATGTCATTCGGAAAGACAAAACGAAGAAATGTACAGTATCAGAATATTTAATCCGGGCGTCCAGGGCCGGACAGGGGCCAGCAATATTTTATAACTTTCTTATTAGGGATCCTGCCACTTACATATTTCAGTATGTTATTCAGAAAGACAAAACGAAGAAATGTACAGTATCAGAATATTCAATCCGGGCGTCCAGGGCCGGACAGGGGCCAGCAATATTTTATAACTTTCTTATTAGGGATCCTGCCACTTACATATTTCAGTTCAGTATGATATTTAGAAAGACAAAACGAAGAAATGTACAGTATCAGAATATTTAATCCGGGCGTCCAGGGCCGGACAGGGGCCAGCAATATTTTATAACTTTCTCATTAGGGATCCTGCCACTTACATATTTCAGTATGTTATTCAGAAAGATAAAACGAAGAAATGTACAGTATCAGAATATTTAATCCGGGCGTCCAGGGCCAGACAGGGGCCAGCAATATTTTATAACTTTCTTATTAGGGATCCTGCCACTTACATATTTCAGTATGTCATTCAGAAAGACAAAACGAGGAAATGTACAGTATCAGAATATTTAATCCGGGCGTCCAGGGCCGGACAGGGGCCAGCAATATTTTATAACTTTCTAATTAGGGATCCTGCCACTTACATATTTCAGTATGTTATTCAGAAAGATAAAACGAAGAAATGTACAGTATCAGAATATTTAATCCGGGCGTCCAGGGCCGGACAGGGGCCAGCAATATTTTATAACTTTCTTATTAGGGATCCTGCCACCTACATATTTCAGTTTTTTATTCAGAAAGACAAAACGAAGAAATGTACAGTATCAGAATATTTAATCCGGGCGTCCAGGGCCGGACAGGGGCCAGCAATATTTTATAACTCTCTTATTAGGGATCCTGCCACTTACATATTTCCGTATGTCATTCGGAAAGACAAAACGAAGAAATGTACAGTATCAGAATATTTAATCCGGGCGTCCAGGGCCGGACAGGGGCCAGCAATATTTTATAACTTCCTTATTAGGGATCCTGCCACTTACATATTTCAGTATGTTATTCAGAAAGACAAAACGAAGAAATGTACAGTATCAGAATATTTCATCCGGGCGTCAGGGCCGGACAGGGGCCAGCAATAATTTATAACTTCCTTATTAGGGATCCTGCCACTTACATATTTCAGTATGTTATTCAGAAAGACAAAACGAAGAAATGTACAGTATCAGAATATTTAATCCGGGCGTCCAGGGCCGGACAGGGGCCAGCAATATTTTATAACTCTCTTATTAGGGATCCTGCCACTTACATATTTCCGTATGTCATTCGGAAAGACAAAACGAAGAAATGTACAGTATCAGAATATTTAATCCGGGCGTCCAGGGCCGGACAGGGGCCAGCAATATTTTATAACTTCTTTATTAGGGATTCTGCCACTTACATATTACAGTATCAGAATATTTAATCCGGGCGTCCAGGGCCGGACAGGGGCCAGCAATATTTTATAACTTTCTTATTAGGGATCCTGCCACTTACATATTTCAGTATGTTATTCAGAAAGACAAAACGAAGAAATGTACAGTATCAGAATATTTAATCCGGGCGTCCAGGGCCGGACAGGGGCCAGCAATATTTTATAACTTTCTTATTAGGGATCCTGCCACTTACATATTTCAGTATGTTATTCAGAAAGACAAAACGAAGAAATGTACAGTTTCAGAATATTTAATCCGGGCGTCCAGGGCCGGACAGGGGCCAGCAATATTTTATAACTTTCTTATTAGGGATCCTGCCACTTACATATTTCAGTATGTTATTCAGAAAGATAAAACGAAGAAATGGACAGTATCAGAATATTTAGTCCGGGCGTCCAGGGCCGGACAGGGGCCAGCAATATTTTATAACTTTCTTATTAGGGATCCTGCCATTTACATATTTCAGTATGTTATTCAGAAAGATAAAACGAAGAAATGTACAGTATCAGAATATTTAATCCGGGCGTCCAGGGCCGGACAGGGGCCAGCAATATTTTATAACTTTCTTATTAGGGATCCTGCCACTTACATATTTCAGTATGTCATTCAGAAAGACAAAACGAGGAAATTTACAGTATCAGAATATTTAATCCGGGCGTCCAGGGCCAGACAGGGGCCAGCAATATTTTATAACTTTCTCATTAGGGATCCTGCCACTTACATATTTCAGTATGTCATTCAGAAAGACAAAACGAAGAAATGAACGGTATCAGAATATTTAATCCGGGCGTCCAGGGCCGGACAGGGGCCAGCAATAATTTATAACTTCCTTATAAGGGATCCTGCCCCTTACATATTTCAGTATGTCATTCGGAAAGACAAAACGAAGAAATGAACGGTATCAGAATAATAAATCCGGGCGTTCAGGGCCGGACAGGGGCCAGCAATATTTTATAACTTTCTTATTAGGGATCCTGTCACTTACATATTTCAGTATGTCATTCGGAAAGACAAAACGAAGAAATGTACAGTATCAGAATATTTAATCCGGGCGTCCAGGGCCGGACAGGGGCCAGCAATATTTTATAACTCTCTCATTAGGGATCCTGCCACTTACATATTTCAGTATGTCATTCGGAAAGACGAAACGAAGAAATGTACAGTATCAGAATATTCAATCCGGGCGTCCAGGGCCGGACAGGGGCCAGCAATATTTTATAACTTCCTTATTAGGGACCCTGCCACTTACATATTTCAGTATGTCATTCGGAAAGACAAAACGAGGAAATGTACAGTATCAGAATATTTAATCCAAGCGTTCATTTTCGCGTGTAGGTAGGTGATCGAAGCATGGAAGGATCGGGAGTTATACAGGGTCGGCCAAGGCGTAGGCTGACGGATTGTTACAAAATACAGTTGAATGTTGTTTTTGGGGATTCTGTTATCAAAATCATTGTTTGTGAAAAATACGAAAATATAGTGCTATTCACAGTAATGAATTCAGCAAGAAAAATATTTGAGGCGTTTCGCAATTTAATTCTTTGATTGTTGGAAATTCATAGTTTTGTTATCGTTTGATTAAATGAAGAATAAGATGCCCACTTTTCATTCAACAAAAGAAGTATGTTTCTCTCATCATTCAAATGAAAATACAACTAGGTACATTCATGAAATCGATCTAATTAATTTCATAAAATATCTTGAAACAACAAAATAACATCATTCTATCACAATTGTTTATTAAAACAAAAGTACAGTTGCTGTTGAAAGGGTTATCAGCGCACAAGGATACTTCATATGATACAGAATGTCCCGAAACTCAACGTCATCCTTCATAGGATGGGCGAGTTATGTTTGACTAGAATATCAGAATTTGAATATTGATATTGATTGATATTGAATTGACATCGTTGATCAGTTGTTCATGTGCTACTGCAACAAAACCTCATATTCTCAGATCTAATATTTTTCACGTGTCCCTGAATATTTTTCTTTTTGAAACAAGGAAATGTGTAAGTAATTTTTAAAAAAACAATATCGCAATTGGATGAAGTTGAATTTTGATATACGCTATATTATATTATATTTAACAAAAAAACGTTTTTTACTTTCATCACAGTAATCACAGTTAGGTAACTATGTTACATACAGTGTGTTTCACTCTCATGGAAACACCGCCGTATATTCCGTAATTATCGACGAAAAACTATGAAATTTTCAGGATCGATAGATGCACTGAGAATGAACTCACTGCACAAAGTGTCATCCTAGTATATATCACACACTGCACGCCAGCAGCGATGGAACCACCCATTTTTCCGGAAAGTCATATAAGGGGGCAAAATTGGCTCAATATTCAATCGGATTCGTATTCAGGATCCCCAAAATAGGACACTACTAATACACCTCTCTTCTGAAAAATTATAATTTTTTTCACTTCCTATGGAAACGCTCCCGTATCTTTCGTAATTTTCGACGTAGAACCATGTAATCATCTGGATCGGGAATGACACTGAATGAACTCACTGCACGAAAGCGATATACGTGATATACCCTGCACGCCAGCAGCGATGGAACCACCCATTTTTGCAGCTGGCGTGCAGTGTATATCACGTAGGATGACGCATTTTGTGCATTGAGTTCATTTTCAGAATTTCTGTTGATACTGCAAATTTCATGATTCTACGTCGAAAATTACAGAAGATACGAGGGCGTTTCCATGAAAAGTGAAGCAAATTAGAATTTTTCAGAACTGAATTTTTGTCAGGAAACAGGTGTATTAGTAGTAATTAGGGGATCCTGAATGCGAATCCGTAGAAATTTGGAGCCAATTTTGCCCTCTACTACAACTTCCTGGAAAAATGGGTGGTTCCATCGCTGCTGGCGTGCAGTGTATGTCACGTAGGATGACTACTTTTGTGCAGTGAGTTCATTATCGAATATTTCACCAATCCTAAACATTTCATGATCCTACGTTGAAAATCACGGAAGATACTGGGGTGTTTCCATGAGAAGTGAATTAAAAAAATATATATAAATATTCTAACTCGAGATCAGTAAGAAATAAATAACATTCTAGATAGATAACTATGTTACATAATAATATGTATATTCATGACATTCAACAGATAGGACGATATTGCCGAAAATATTTCTATATTTGAATAGTTATATTCAATATGCAATAAAAAAATATAAATACTCTTAAATACTGTCTGTAGGTTAATCGAGGAGGTGGTATATTCATTATTCCAAATTTTTTGGGATTTTCTCTCCTCGTTTCTATAAAATAAAAATATGAATATTATTTCAATATACGTGTAGTAAGGACAAATCAGATGATTTGCCCCAAAATGTCACTGCGTTTAAAGAATTTTCCTATCAGAGAGCCTAAAAGAAAAATTCACTAGCTTGTCAGTGACAATTTGTATTGAAAAAATTTTTGGAGAAGGGAAATAAAGGTATATAGAAAAAATATCAAATTTTCACTTATCTTTGGACGTTTCGGGACCGGTTCTGCTCCCGTTTTCAACATAAGAAGAGATTATTTCGATAGCGAAGTCGTATAATGTCTTGAAGCTTTTCAGTTTTCAATGACAATTGGTGACGTTGGCAATCAAATGAGTTACAGGATGTTTTCATTAATTGATCTTGAATTTACCATTTTCATGTTCAGATTTTAGTAGTGAATACCATGTTCTGTCTATATCAACTGAACAAGAAGCAATGTTATTGTCTCCGTTCAGAAGAATGCAAGCAGATTCCTTGATTTTTCTCTTCTGGTTGTTATCTTCTTTTCCAATAATTTTAATATTATTCCACTCTGCCATATGTTGTCCGTCTTCAGTAAGGATATGTTCAGCTAGTTTCGATTTATCGATGTTTCTTTTCTTTATATTGTACTTATGTTCCTTCGTCCTTACTGAAAGAGGTACCTCTTTCAGTAAGGACGAAGGAACATAAGTACAATATAAAGAAAAGAAACATCGATAAATCGAAACTAGCTGAACATATCCTTACTGAAGACGGACAACATATGGCAGAGTGGAATAATATTAAAATTATTGGAAAAGAAGATAACAACCAGAAGAGAAAAATCAAGGAATCTGCTTGCATTCTTCTGAACGGAGACAATAACATTGCTTCTTGTTCAGTTGATATAGACAGAACATGGTATTCACTACTAAAATCTGAACATGAAAATGGTAAATTCAAGATCAATTAATGAAAACATCCTGTAACTCATTTGATTGCCAACGTCACCAATTGTCATTGAAAACTGAAAAGCTTCAAGACATTATACGACTTCGCTATCGAAATAATCTCTTCTTATGTTGAAAACGGGAGCAGAACCGGTCCCGAAACGTCCAAAGATAAGTGAAAATTTGATATTTTTTCTATATACCTTTATTTCCCTTCTCCAAAAATTTTTTCAATACAAATTGTCACTGACAAGCTAGTGAATTTTTCTTTTAGGCTCTCTGATAGGAAAATTCTTTAAACGCAGTGACATTTTGGGGCAAATCATCTGATTTGTCCTTACTACACGTATATTGAAATAATATTCATATTTTTATTTTATAGAAACGAGGAGAGAAAATCCCAAAAAATTTGGAATAATAAATACTCTTACTCGAGATCAGTGAAAAATAAATAACATTCTAGATAGATAACTATGTTACATAATAATATGTATATTCACGACATTCCACAGATAGGACAATATTGCCTAAAATATTTCTATTTAAATAGTTATATTCAATATGCAATAAAAAAATATAAATAAACGCGAGATCAGTGGAAAATAAACAACATTCCAGATAGATATCTAAATATGTTAGCGATGTATATTTATGACATTCAACAGATTTTATTGCCCAATAAATCCTATGTAAATAGTTATATTCAATATGCGATAAAAAATATAAATATTCTAACTCGAGATCAGTGAAAAATAAACAACATTTCTGAGCATGTACTAGCTTTCAACAAATAATGAACCATTTACAAAAAAAATACAAAATCTAACTGAATATCTACAATTATATTATGGATGATATCATCTAGTCAATATACAGGGTGTTATGTAATGAGTGTCCGATATTTTACAGGACGATTCCTCAATTATGTATAGGTAAGGTGAAAAGTTCATATGAACATGGGTACTTAAGTCCTTCATTTTTGAGATACCTACATGGTGTTAAAATAGTTATTTATACACCAAGGTAGTAAAGAATATCATTATTACCCACTGATATAGGGTCCCGTGGTAATGATATTCTTTACTAAGAAGGTGCATATATTGAATTTTTTTTACCACTAGCAATATGTTTCAATCATTATGGTTTCGTGAAACCGAAATATGAACCTATTGTCAACTATGGAATCAATTAATCTCGATTCAGAAGAAAATCTAGTATTCATGGCCACAGTGTCTGGACAGTGATTTCAGGTTTATGATAACAGGTGGCTATGTCTTTATGAACTAGTAGTTCATAAAATGATGAAAAATCCCTTCGTAGACAAAACACACTTTACGCCTTGAATAGGAGTAAATAATGGTAGGTTCTGTAGCTAGTGGTGGAAAGAATTATTTTTATTTTGTTTTTTCGTGAATAATTTTCAAAATAATGTCGATATTTGGACGAAATTTGTCCATATATCGATATTATTTGAAAAATATTTACGAAAAACCAAAATAAAATGAAATTTCAACATCAAAAACGAAGGCCTAGCGGACCTATGTTTATAATAATTCTTCACCTTATAAATAATTCAGGAATCGTCCTGTAAAATATCGGACACTTATAACATAACACCCTGTATACGTATGTGTTCACAGATAGGTAACTATTTTGAAATATCCAGGATGTTTCTTGACGGTTTAACGAGATGTAAACAGGATGATGGACAACTATTTTGTACTATAGGACTTCAAGAATAGACCGAAAAACTTATTCCAAGAAGAAGCGTTATGTGTCTTGATCGTAATTATAAACTTTATAACATCCTCAAAAATATGTTTGATGCATACTTTCCGTTAAAAAAATATTAACTCTATGACGATGTCTCTGGTATACTGATTGGCAAAGTGATGCTATCAATTTGATAATTTTCAGGTACCTACTAAGTCGTTATTTCACAAGAATATTTGGAATTTTTGTTTGGTTCTTCGGTAATCAATGAAATATCAATTTTACTTATTATTTCATATCATTACATATTTATCCGCGTATTTATCCTAGACGAGGCTTCACAAATTAAACATACGTAATACCCTACAGGTAGTATGAATGGTTTATTTATGAAAGAACCAATGCAATTCTGATGGAAACATCTATCACATTTATCACAAAATATACACTCAAATGTTTCATCTGCAATTGCAGTAGAGCGACCACAGAGGGGGCATACTTCAGACATATTTTCCGAGTATTTTAATAAATCTGAGGCGATTTCTTTTCTGAAACAATCGGCAGAAAAATTTTTGGTTGGAATTTTTTCACCAGAAAATATGCACGTTGCAAATTTGGCTACGAACACTCCACAATTATAGTCATCCGTTTGTTTCACATGTTCTATAGATTCAACAGACCAGCCTCTTGTTGATATTTTAGAAGAACATATATATTTACTCCTTTGATTGAAATTTCGCGCAAATGATAACAATTTGTTAAAATATATTTTTTCTTGATTTGGATTAGTACCCATCGGATCGATATAGTGAAATTTGAGATTCATTTTGTCAGCCACAATAAGAGTCCAATGATTTCCTGTATTAATGGGAAATAGCAGAAAATCATTGACGGGAGGAATTCTATCCAACTGGAATTTTGAATCTCCTTTCACTATCAAATAGTATGCTAATTCACAAGAGTAAACTGTAATATTATTGGGCTTGTGGATAGCCAGATAGGTGTCAATGATAGTATCATTCAAATACATATCTCTATGATTACTTAAATTTTCAGACAATCGATAAATATCTTCGGAACAAATAACTTTCGTTGGAATATCTAAGCTTGAATATCTACTAATAAAAATTGTATTATTTTGAAAGTGACCTGAGGAGTTGATATAATATTTAAGATCAGCTACTAATGAGTTAGATAATTTTTCAAATTTAACAGTTTCTTCTCGAGTAGCAAGTCTATTTATTAAACTTTTTTTGAAATAATTATGTCGTCGTTTCTTTTGTTTTTTCCATGTTTCAACTTCAATTTTTCGTTTTTTATTTGAACATCTTTTTCTAGGAATTTTCAATTTTACTTCTTTGTATATAGATAGTACACGTTGTCGTATCAATCGAAGAAATCTGGTACATTTTTGATTTGGCACGCCATTTAAAATAACATTTTTAATGCAACCAAACCAGTTTTCAACAATGGCGTTACTGCAACGTTCCTTTTCGTTCTGAGAAGTATTTACTCCACACCAAAGAGGATAATAAGTGAAATAATTTTTTAATAGAATATCTAATAGTTCCGGAGAATAAAATTCATTTTTAGATTCCCCAATATTTTCAATCGTTTGATTCTGGGCTATCGAATTGAAATGATGGAAAAATGGACTAGATTTATAAATAGATTGACATCTGTCAATTTTGTCTATTTTAGGTTGGTTTCTTATACTCAAAATTTCACTTTCATTAACTTTTCCAGAATCAGACATTGCTGTCAAATCTGTGACAGCTTTTTCTACAATTTTGTTATTATTTGGAGAAAGTAGAATAATGCTCATATATTTCATCCATACTGATGTTATCCATAAACTCGAGAAATTAAATATAGCTGCAATATTTTCAATAATGAAATGTTCATGTTCTTTATGAATAATAGAGTTGCCAACATCACGACTGATATTTTTCATTAAGTGAGCACAACATAATTTTATGACTATAAATTCCACATCTAATAATGAATCTTTCTCCAGAACTATTTTATATGTCAATTCAAGATAATCCAACATCGACATATTATTCCAACTATCTAAAATTGCATTAATCAAAGCATGACTAAAATCAGTTATTGCTCTATTGAAAATTGGCCATTTTTTATTGGCTATAAAATATTTCTTGACGTTTCTGAGCCAAATGGAAATTGTATTCGTATCATGCTGACAACTAATCATTTCAAAGACAGGAAATGCAGTACTGACCTGTTTCAACTCAATGACACCAGCATAATAAAAAACCTGTTTTTCAGTATGTTCCATTTTACGGACACAACTGCCTGTAGCATCAATATGTATATCAGATATTTGTTCAGAAGTTACTACATCTAATTGCTCCTTACTTATGATCTGAACATTAAAAGGTTCGCTAACTGAATAAATAAATGCTGCTTTCCGGTCATACGACCTCTTCATGAGTATAACATCAAATAAGTCATCTTCATGTCTGTCTTTTTTCGCAAACAATTCACTTCTGATTTTTTTATACACTGATTCAGATCTTATATTGTCCAAATTTCCATGTTCAATGAGAACATCAGAAGAACTCAATATGTCCTCCGATCTAATTACAGAAGGTTTATTTTCCTTCAACCTCTCCTCTAGTAGACGTCTCTCCACACCTCGAGCAGGTCTGTTCAAGGGAATGGAAGGGTGAAAATAGTTCAAGCCTGTACTGTAAACGGACACTTCTGCTCCACGATCACTTGGTTCAATAATAAGTTTGAAGGACTTGCACTCTTTATGTTTACAATATCCGTATAAACGAATATAAGGGGTTGGCTTCAAATGTACGGATTTTATTATGAATGGGCAAGTATTGTTTACATTTCTCATCTTCTTGCACAATATATAGTTATACACATCTGATTTCAATTGTCCATTTTGAAAAATATCATTCCATTCCATAATATTGAAAGAAAATTTCCCTTCGAGATACCTACACTCCTTGAAATGAAATGTTCTTTTCTTGCTAATTTCAATGTTATTGTTCCAATTATTGGTAGTTCCTTTAGGAAGAGTTACAGAATCAATTTGTTTCGAATGAGATTTGTTCAGTAAAAAAACAGATGCAGATGTTACATCAACTAAATTTGTTCGTTTGTCCTCAAATATCTCAGACATATTGGGTGATTCAGTAAAACGGATATCTGTAACATCTTCTGGCAATGGCGTGCTACTTCGTCGAGGAATTTTGCTTGCAAGTATTTGCCACCGTTGTTTGATATATTTACGATTTTTTCTAGAATTTTGTCTTCCAAGTTCAGTGCATAATTTAGCATAAATAGAATTCTTAGGACAATATGACTGTTCATTAAAAAAATTGAAATCAATTCCTAGTTTGTTCAGAGCCCCAACAAGAACTTGGTCTTCGAGGTATTTAATTGTTTTCAGATCTACATTTTCAGAATCAATTTGACTGTCCTCAATGAAATTGACTTTCAGCACATTAATATTGTTTTCAACTAATTTCATGATGTTACGTCGGCCTTCGTATTCAACATGATTTAAAAAATATTGTGAAGCTTCATATATCAGTGCATCATCAATTTTCAGTTTAATAATTTCACTTTGTGATTTTATGTTACGATCAGTGAGAAATTGTATAAAATCCTCCACAGGAATCAGTCGTTGCCGCCCTAGTCTTCTCCCCATTTTCGTTGAATGTAAGGAATCACTTCAACACATAACACAATCAAACAAATAAAGTTTCGTAAAACCGCCGGTGTCTTATCTATTCGCGATGATTCGCATCAAGTGGCCAACTTGTTACTGGGGAGGTTTTCCAGCAAGTGTTTTACCGCTGTCCCTCACACGACCTTCCAAACAATTGTCTAATAATCCGTGGGCCGGCCTATAAGTTATGTTAATCATTCCTGTAATCTTTTTTTTTATAGTATTATTGAAAAAATTCTTCATTATTGCTCCGCTCTTATTGGTCATAGCGTGATGTTATATAGCCTATAGCACTCCTCGATAAATGGACTATCCACGAGAAAGAGTTTTTCAATCCGAACAAAAATTTACTAAGACAAGCGTGTTCAACTAAACAAACAAACTAACTCTTCAGCTTCATAATGATATTAGTATATTTTTGGAAGTAGAAATATTTTTTTTTAATTTTGACATGTAATGACACTTTTCATAACTGATGGAAGTTTTGAAACGTATTACTTCACGTAACCAGTTGTGTAAAGTGAAATATTTCATGAATAGTGATGTAATGTTCATTACGTTATCCGAAATTCTGTTGTCAAACACGATGTTTTGCCATATGAAGAAAACTGACAAGCGTGATATTGTACCATACAAATCTCAATAAAATTCATGAAATTATTAATCTGATGGGTTTTGAGGACTGTTTTCTCGTCAAAATGAGAAAAAATATTGGGTAATACGTTTGGAAACTCATTTTTGTGTAACTTCGTGATATTGCGAGATCTAACGTCGCTCGTCCCGCAAAATCCCATCGTTACACAGAATGACGCGTTTCCTGATCGATTACCTGGATATTCATCAAATCATCAAATTTTGAGCCAAAATATTATGCTTGCACTTGAATAAGCTTGAAACTTGAATTTATGAAAATTTAAACTCAGGTGAGTGCCCTCCAAAGCCAAATTATAACTCGAATACTTTCAATCCACTAACAAATACAGAGTATTTGCTACAACAAATCAATGGGATTTTTTGAGTGACACTGTGCATTACCTATAATCCGAATTTGTGTATCAACCTGGACTATGTAAGTGGCAGGATCCCTAATAAGGAAGTTATAAAATATTGCTGGCCCTTGTCCGGCCCTGGACGCCCGGATTAAATATTCTGATACTGTACATTTCTTCGTTTTGTCTTTCTGAATAACATGCTGAAATATGTAAGTGGCAGGACCCCTAATAAGAAAGTTATAAAATATTGCTGGCCCCTGTCCGGCCCTGGACGCCTGGATTAAATATTCTGATACTGTACATTTCTTCGTTTTGTCTTTCTGAATGACATACTGAAATATGTAAGTGGCAGGATCCCTAATAAGGAAGTTATAAAATATTGCTGGCCCCTGTCCGGCCCTGGACGCCCGGATTAAATATTCTGATACCGTACATTTCTTCGTTTTGTCTTTCTGAATAACATACTGAAATATGTAAGTGGCAGGATCCCTAATAAGGAAGTTATAAAATATTGCTGGCCCCTGTCCGGCCCTGGACGCCCGGATTAAATATTCTGATACTGTACATTTCTTCGTTTTGTCTCTCTGAATAACATGCTGAAATATGTAAGTGGCAGGACCCCTAATAAGAAAGTTATAAAATATTGCTGGCCCCTGTCCGGCCCTGGACGCCCGGATTGAATATTCTGATACTGTACATTTCTTCGTTTTGTCTTTCTGAATAACATACTGAAATATGTAAGTGGCAGGATCCCTAATAAGAAAGTTATAAAATATTGCTGGCTCCTGTCCGGCCCTGGACGCCCGGATAAATATTCTGATACTGTACATTTCTTCGTTTTGTCTTTCTGAATAACATACTGAAATATGTAAGTGGCAGGATCCCTAATGAGAAAGTTATAAAATATTGCTGGCCCCTGTCCGGCCCTTGACGCCCGGATTAAATATTCTGATACTGTACATTTCTTCGTTTTGTCTTTCTGAATGACATACTGAAATATGTAAGTGGCAGGATCCCTAATAAGGAAGTTAAAAAATATTGCTGGCCCCTGTCCGGCCCTGGACGCCCGGATCAAATATTCTGATACAGTACATTTCTTCGTTTTGTCTCTCTGAATAACATTCTGAAATATGTAAGTGGCAGGATCCCTAATAAGAGAGTTATAAAATATTGCTGGCCCCTGTCCGGCCCTTGACGCCCGGATTAAATATTCTGATACTGTACATTTCTTCGTTTTGTCTTTCTGAATGACATACTGAAATATGTAAGTGGCAGGATCCCTGATAAGAAAGTTATAAAATATTGCTGGCCCCTGTCCGGCCCTGGACGCCCGGAATAAATATTCTGATACTGTACATTTCCTCGTTTTGTCTTTCTGAATGACATACTGAAATATGTAAGTGGCAGGATCCCTAATAAGAAAGTTATAAAATATTGCTGGCCCCTGTCCGGCCCTGGACGCCCGGATAAATATTCTGATACTGAACATTTCTTCGTTTTGTCTTTCTGAATAACATACTGAAATATGTAAGTGGCAGGATCCCTAATGAGAAAGTTATAAAATATTGCTGGCCCCTGTCCGGCCCTGGACGCCCGGATTGAATATTCTGATACTGTACATTTCTTCGTTTTGTCTTTCTGAATGAAAAACTGAAATATGTGAGTGGCAGGATCCCTAATAAGAAAGTTATAAAATATTGCTGGCTTCTGTCCGGCCCTGGACGCCCGGATTAAATATTCTGATACTGTAAATTTCCTCGTTTTGTCTTTCTGAATAACATACTGAAATATGTAAGTGGCAGGATCCCTAATAAGAAAGTTATAAAATATTGCTGGCCCCTGTCCGGCCCTGGACGCCCGGATTAAATATTCTGATACTGTACATTTCTTCGTTTCATCTTTCTGAATAAAATACTGAAATATGTAAGTGGCAGGATCCCTAATAAGAAAGTTATAAAATATTGCTGGCCCCTGTCCTGCCCTGGACGCCCGGATTAAATATTCTGATACTGTACATTTCCTCGTTTTGTCTTTCTGAATGACATCCTGAAATATGTAAGTGGCAGAATCCCTAATAAGAAAGTTATAAAATATTGCTGGCCCCTGTCCGGCCCTGGACGCCCGGATTAAATATTCTGATACTGTACATTTCTTCGTTTTGTCTTTCTGAATAACATACTGAAATATGTAAGTGGCAGGATCCCTAATAAGAAAGTTATAAAATATTGCTGGCCCCTGTCCGGCCCTCGACGCCCGGATTAAATATTCTGATACTGTACATTTCTTCGTTTTGTTTTTCTGAATCACATACTGAAATATGTAAGTGGCAGGATCCCTAAAGAGGAAGTTATAAAATATTGCTGGCCCCTGTCCGGCTCTGGACGCCCGGATTAAATATTCTGATACTGTGCATTTCTTCGTTTTATCTTTCTGAATAACATACTGAAATATGTAAGTGGCAGGATCCCTAATAAGAAAGTTATAAAATATTGCTGGCCCCTGTCCGGCCCTGGACGCCCGGATCAAATATTCTGATACTGTACATTTCTTCGTTTTGTCTTTCTGAATAACATACTGAAATATGTAAGTGGCAGGATCCCTAATAAGAAAGTTATAAAATATTGCTGGCCCCTGTCCGGCCCTGGACGCCCGGATTAAATATTCTGATACTGTACATTTCTTCGTTTTGTTATTCTGAATAACATACTGAGATATGTAAGTGGCAGGATCCCTAATAAGAAAGTTATAAAATATTGCTGGCCCCTGTCCGGCCCTGGACGCCCGGATTAAATATTCTGATACTGTGCATTTCTTCGTTTTATCTTTCTGAATAACATACTGAAATATGTAAGTGGCAGGATCCCTAATAAGAAAGTTATAAAATATTGCTGGCCCCTGTCCGGCCCTGGACGCCCGGATTGAATATTCTGATACTGTACATTTCTTCGTTTTGTCTTTCTGAATAACATACTGAAATATGTAAGTGGCAGGATCCCTAATAAGAAAGTTATAAAATATTGCTGGCCCCTGTCCGGCCCTGGACGCCCGGATTGAATATTCTGATACTGTACATTTCTTCGTTTTGTCTTTCTGAATAACATACTGAAATATGTAAGTGGCAGGATCCCTAATAAGAAAGTTATAAAATATTGCTGGCCCCTGTCCGGCCCTGGACGCCCGGATTCAATATTCTGATACTGTACATTTCTTCGTTTTGTTTTTCTGAATAACATACTGAAATATGTAAGTGGCAGGATCCCCAATAAGAAAGTTATAAAATATTGCTGGCCCCTGTCCGGCCCTGGACGCCCGGATTAAATATTCTGATACTGTACATTCCTTCGTTTTATCTTTCTGAATAACATACTGAAATATGTAAGTGGCAGGATCCCTAATAAGAAAGTTATAAGATATTGCTGGCCCCTGTCCGGCCCTGGACGCCCGGATTAAATATTCTGATACAGTACATTTCTTCGTTTTGTCTTTCTGAATAACATACTGAAATATGTAAGTGGCAGGATCCCTAATAAGAAAGTTATAAAATATTGCTGGCCCCTGTCCGGCCCTGGACATCCGTAAAATCTGTTTCGATTAGTACATTTCTTCCTTGAGTATCCTCAATAAACATACTGGAAAATTGTTATCGCAGAATGCGTAACGGAAAAAATAAAAAATATTGCTGAACTTTATTGCTAAAGTAACTAGGCTAATAATCGAGTTGATTCCATGAAATATACTTTCTTCTCTGACACATTTGGAATGAACTCCCCAAGGTATTTCACCATGTCTAAAAACCGTTGCAATTCTGTGATGTTAACTGGTATTTTCATGTTGTTGATAGCCTCCAAGAAAGTGTCCAAGAAATTTGATTTTGTTAACAGCCAGTTGAGTTTTGTTTTTATTAAATTTTGGGTTTAGCCTTCTTGCTCGTTCCAAGACCCTTTGGTTGAAACTGTGATGAGGACATCGTCAAGGCATATATGGACATCCTGTATTCCTTCCAAATCTGATTGATTGCTCATTGCCAAACTTCCGAGCTGGTAGATATTTCATAGGGTAATGTTTGATAGCAGTATTTATTTATTTATTTATTTAATCCTTCCAATATCTGATTGATTGCTCATTGCCAAACTTCCGGGCTGGTAGATATTTCATAGGGTAATGTTTGATAGCAGTATCTGCCATATGATGTGGCAATGGGGAAGACCACTGATTTTTTAAAACGACATTATCGTGAACTCTATACTGAAAAACTACCAGTGAATTAATTTTGAATTTTTTCATTCATGCTAAGACGATGAAAAAAATAAATTAGTATATGTCCATTTCAAAACACACAATTCCTGCGCCATTTGAAATTTCTTCAATTCATTGGTGGGACTGGTGCGACGTCTCAGTCCCAACACGCCTATTGTCCTTGAACTGACCAATTACACTGCAACACTGCAGAATGACGAGGTATCAGAGAGAGATAGCTACAGTTCGGCACTAATACGTCACGACTCCACCATCATATTTGGCTGTTTGAAATATCGAATGAAATATGCTGATTTCAAAACGATATAGATTCGATTCCCTTCAACTTCAACTCATAATATTGATTGTACATAAAATGTAAATCATGATTCGTCGATTGAAAGAAGTTTGCACGGATTTCTTCCCTCAGTGGTCTTCCCCATTGTGTACAATTTAGTGCTTTCAACCATCCAATGGTATTTGATGGAAGGCATTGGATGCATCTAGGACACAGAATATTTTAGAGGTGCCAATCTCTGCCAAGATATCTTCTGCAACTGGTAGTGTTCACGTTTGATGAATGTATTGAGTTTCCTTGGGTCCATGCAAATTCTGATTCTTCCATCCCTTTTTTTGTCTATTTCTATGTGGTGAACCCAGTCAGTTGGTTCGTCAATAGGTTTCCTTTGTGGTTTTCTCCAGTTCAGACTTCACCAATGGCTTCAAGGCGAGAGGTATTTTCCTGGCACAACTTATATCAGGGCCGCGATTCTTGATGGTGATAGAGTAGAATGTTCCCTGGGGAGCGCTCCCCGATTTGTTTATACTCCTTCATATCGAACCAAGAAGTTCGTATTCTTGAGCAAGAGGGAGGGAGCAAAATCATAGCTCCCCGATAGACGGTGTTGCCAAGTGTTGCCAAAGGTGACGACCAATCAGATACGATTATTTTCTGGCATTTTGACATTCTACAGACAAGGTGAAGGGTGAAGGAGAACGTTGAATGAATATAATTTTTTCCAAGTTATTATTTATCATTCGAGAAACATTTTCAAATTGGTCATAAGGTGAAAATCACACCTCGCCAGCTGAAGATATAGGTAGTTGATGTGACATACCTTAGTCTCTACAGTGAGAGCAGAAGCTCTTGTGGGTGCTTCCATATGAGGATTCACAATGTTAATCAGTTGCCTCGTTAAACATTTTGCTAGACGTAACATGCATTTACAAAAATTTCTGATCAGACAACTCAAAACTCTCAAAAGGGTTTTGTTTGGAAAGTATAAACCACACCAACGTCATTTTGTTGTTCAACATCCAGAATATCTTCATTCATATGTTTTTTTAATCCAAAGCACAATCGAAATCCTACGAAATATGGAAGTTCAAAAAAGCTAACCTTTGATCACTGATGAGACCACAGTGAGACTGAGAGAGTTGTCATATTTTTATTCAATTCAATAGCAGAGGGAGCCAATCAGAAGCGTTCCCGTTTTGGTTCTCTCAAAAATCTTGATAGATGCATTAGTAACTCCCTAGGGAGCGCTCCTCTTGTGTTATTCAGTTCAAGAATACGGTTTTCAGTTTCGGACAGTGGACACGCCCACTTTCTCTCGATTGTTCTACTCCCCGATTTTCAAGAATCGCGGCCCAGGGGTAGCATTATCAAGGAGCCTTATCTTGTATTCTATGTTGAGTTTCCCTAGTCCCTGGAATACACCTTGGAACATATTTATAATGTCTATTGCTGTTGAATTGGAAAATGCCACATGTTGGATTTTTTTTATCAAGCCAAATGAATCCATTGCTTTGAATGACAGTAGTGAATGATGAAATATGTTAACTCAAGTGATTTACCTCCCAGGCTAGTATGTAATTTCACAGTCCCAAATATGGGTATTGTGTTGTTTGTATAACTGCAGAGTCTCTTCTTGGATGGTCTGATTTTTTGTTATTTTTTCAATTTATTGAAAAGGTTGATTGGGATTAAATTAGCTTGAGATTCACTGTCTATTTTGAACTTCAAAGTGGTATCATTTATTTCCACTGATTCATGCCAATCGTCATTGACCGCTTGGGCATTTATTTGGAACACCTCCTCCTTAACTTCCCCTACATAGTAGAGATGTGTCGGTATTTATGTACCGCGATTTTGGAGCGGTATTTTCTTGGAACCGTTCCACGCGTTCCACAACGATCATGTAACCAGTTACCGAGAACCGAGCATCGATGGCATGATGGCATCGACGCGTCGCATACGCAATACGCATATCGCACGCTGCTGGCGGCTGGCGCGCGATGGCCGTTGGCCGTTACGGCCGTTGGCATCCACTACTCGCTAGTCACTTGTCGCTCATCAGTGCACGGTTCGCATTGTGTTATGGAACTTTAGGTCGCGCATTCGAATTCCGAAGAAATAAATAATATATTATATTGTATTATACAGGTATATAGGTACTAGAGTTGAGAGCGAGTAAGGGAATTAGAAAATATTCCAAAAAGAATAAATCTCTTTAATCGAAATAAAATATAACAAAAGCATATACCTCTGGAAAAGTATCTAATAAAATAAGAAACAAACAAAAATATAAATTCTGAAAAAACTTCCGAAAACAACAACAAAATTCTGAAAATCAAACTAAAAAGTCGATATCATGGAAGGTATCAAGGTACTATAGGTAGATCAGTCTTCATTATAATTTAGGAATAGTATCTTCTTCAGTTTGATAGTACTAAGTCGGTTTCGACGATCTGATAGTACCAAACCAGTTTTTGAAAATAACCGCTCACATGGAACAGAAGTAGCGACTACAACAAATTTTTCTTTTACGATGGTACTTAGATGAGGAAAATTGTAAGAATTTTTTCTCCACCACTCTAACGGATCTTCGTTTCTGGAAATTGGCTGTTCTTCCATATATCGTTGGAGTTCGATAATGGCTCTTGATTGAGCTGAAACCGTTGGTTTTACTTTTTTGTCGAAGCTGTTCCAAATTGAACCCTCATTATCTTTGTTGCATGTGACAGATTTCGTAGTTTCTGCTTTATTGCCGTCTGAATCTTGGGTGGTTTCTGAAGTCAAACTTTGCTTTATGTTTGCAGTTATCAATGATATAACTGCTCTTTTGGCTCTTTCAGTGACAACGTCACTAGAAAATGCAATATTCTTGAATCTCGGATCCAAAAATGTTGTTAAAATCAGAGAGTTACTGCTCTCCAAATCACCTAACCTTTTTTTATTCCATCTATAATAGAGGATATCACAGCTTTTGAAACATCATTGCTATAATTATTTTTTTGTAATCTTTGGTAGACATCTTGAAGTCCATCAGTGAGAATGATCACAGATGATGCCGTTAAATAATTTTCACCACTCATTGCTCGAGTGATGTCCTCTAAAGGCCTCAATATCACTACAAGTTCTTTCAAAAATTGCCACTCTTCAACTGATATGATTGGTAAGTCATGTTCAATGAGTGCCATTGTGATACGGATTGGATCTTCAAGGTCAACAAATCTTTCAATCATATAAAATGAAGAATTCCATCTCGTAACCACATCTTGAATAAGCCTTTTGGTGGGCTCTATTTTGAGTTGTCGTTGTTGCTGTAAAAATTTTGCCATCGCAGATGAGCTCCTTCTGAAATAGGATACTATCATTTTCACCTTATCCAAAATACCATGTGCCTGCTTCAACGAATCTTGCGCAATCAAATTTATTGTGTGCGCATAGCACCCAAAATGTTTCAAACGGAGATCTTCTTTGATTGCCTTCTTGATATTGGCAGCATTGTCAGATACTACTAATAAAATTTTCTCCTCCAAATCAAACTCAATGATTATATTTTTTATTACACTAGCCAAGTTGATACTTGTGTGTCTTTCTCCAAATGATTCACATCCTATCACCATATGTTTGAGTTCAAAGTTCGAATTCAAAAAATGAGCAGTTACTGCCAATAAGTTTTCTGTGGTACGAGATGTCCAACAATCAGTGGTAAGTGTGACTGCACACACATTTCTGAGCACCTGTTTCGTCCTGTTATATACTTCTTCATATTGTCCTTGTAATAAAGTATTTGTTATAGTCTTCCTGGTTGGCAATTGATAAGATGGATTTAATGCTGCTGTAAACATTCTAAATCCTTGATCTTCAACAACTGAAAATGGCTGGAAATCTTTTGTGAAAAGAAGCATCAACGCATCATCAATTTTTTTTCTTGCAGATATTCCAATTTTTTTATGTAAAAAAGTACTCACAGTTGTTTGAGTTTTTGATGATTTATTCATACTTGAAGACCCCGAAGTATATGATGATGCCTGCGCTTCCTGACTTTCATCTTCCTTTCCCTTAGTAGCAATAGCTACATTCCTTTTTGTATCTGCTTCACTGGGCAACTGGACTTCTTGACTGTTATCAGTGGAACTCAATTTCACAAGTGGATGCTTTTTTGCATATGTTTCCTGAGATTATTCGAGGTAGATTTGTAACTCAGTTCCACTTTACAAATATTGCAAATAGCGATTTTATCGGCTTTAGGTTTGATTTCGAAAAAGTTCCAGATCAATGAATTCTTGACTGACTCTTTTTTAGACATAATGGAGGGAGATAAAATCAGACATGCATTAATTATATCAAACTCTTCTTTCTTTTATTGCATTCACTGCATGTCTTTACCCAGGCAGGGCAGTTCATTGGTTTGTGGCTGGACAGACATCTTTGACACTTTCTTATTCTTGGGGATTGCTAGTTGTTTTGTTTCCGTCTGAAGCTGGCCCTGTTAACGGTTTCCTGCTGGGTACCTCCTTGGAAAATCATTCCTGAGATGTGTTTGTTGGAAGTCTCTTCAGCCCTACAAATGTCTATGGCATTTGTAAGAGTCAAATTCGCTACGTTGAGAAGTTTGCTCTTCATTCGCTCGTCTTTGCAGCCGATTATGACACAATGAGTTATGAGGTCATTGGAAAGGTCTTCCAGTTGACAGTCCTTAGCTAGACTTCGTAAACAGGTTACAAACTCATCTATTGTTTGGCCTTCTTCTTGAGGGTTTGTAGGGATCACTAATTAAGTCCAATATTATTTTGATAGTCAACTGGTCATTCGACAATTCTTCATTTGCCTCGTTCACATAGCGGAATGTGCTAAACAGTTCCAGGCTCACTGGTCCTATGACGTAGAGCAGTGTGGCTCGTTTGTTGAGCAACAGGCTTAACTTATAGTTGTTCGGCTTCTGTGAAGAGTTCAAAGGATTGTCGCCACTTTCTCCAGCTGTGAAAAGGATTTTCTCCTGGGACGAACTCATTCGGCGTTCGGAAAGACATTTCTAGGACGGAGTATTGGGTTCATTAACTTGCTTGCCTCGTGATAGTCGTGAGCAGTCTCGCCTAACCTCAACTCACTTTTCCCTTCTTTTATCAATTATTTCTTCGTTTATACAAAAATGAGTATTCTCACAGGTCTACGCTGCCACCATGTTACGTATTTAATTGCTTCACACCAATTATTGTTAGTGATGGTCATTAAATCTCGGATTGTACTTGTATGTAGCTTTATTTCGCGCGATCACATAATGTCGTATGAAGTTGGCCTGCTGCCTCAGGCCTGAGCTGGCATCAACACATGATTGACATGACTGATGTGACAGATGTCACCGACATCAGTGACAGTCTGTGACAATTGATATGTGGTTATGTTTACATGGAATGTGACTGTGTTCACATGACGTAACAACATGTTACCACTCTCTACTGTGATGTTACTTATAATTGAAGGTTCAAATTGTTATTCTATTTATACATTCAAGAAAGATTCCTGGGAAAACAAATCAATTGGCTTCTTATTCCTGAGGGCTTGTCCAAACATGACATAAAATTTGAATCCGAAGCAATCAAATTATTCAAGAGGAAAAATGAAAATTGTGAAATTTTGCATCATAGTTTGATTATTTCTAAATATCTTCCTCGGCTAGGATTTTCCCCAGATTGGATACTTTTTCATGAGGGAAAACCATCGAGATTACTGGAAGTAAAGTGTCCCTACTCAGGTTTGAACAAAGTATTATGAATTTCATCTCCAATTCATTATTCTATCAAATTTTCAGGCATAGAAAATGGTTCTGAAAAATTCGTTGAATTGTGCGATTTCTTGACAAATGGTGGTTCCAGAGTTCAATTAAAAGTTAAACATGAATATTATGGCCAAGTTCAGTTGGGAATGGCCCTATTGAATAAAAAAACTCATCTCATAGTATACTCTTCTTTCTCTGGTAGCTATTTAGAGGTAATGGTAAGGTTTGATGAAATATTTTCCAAAGATTTAATCAAAACAATATCAGAAAAATATTTCAACAGAATGTTGCTTCATTATTGTATGAATAAATGAAAAGAATTGCGTGCTCAAGTCAGTACATTTCAGAAAAAATGAAAATTTGAAATTTGAAACTTATTTTTGTCTCTGAAATGAGTGATCAAATGTATTCTTCATAATGCACCAGAATTTATAATGAAGTTTTATTTTTGTAATTGGGATACGAAAAAAAAAATTATGGGTTTTTGAAATAAAAACTCAAATAAGAATTGATACAGTATATTTTCAGTGGGAAATGATAGTGGTGCATACACTGCTAATATTGAAAATAATTGAAGAGGCAAGGCATATTCAAAATGAGAATAACAATTCCAATAAAAAACAACCACTTCCTTGTAACTAGAATTATATTATTTTTTATCCTAGCACCATTAAATATTTCAAAATTTATCATCAGCTAATATTGGAGCTTTCATATCAACTGTTGCAGCAACAATTGTTGTAATATCATTAATATAAGGGATCAATAAGTACCAATCTATTTGATCATTCACAATAGAAACATTTTAAATTTTTTCGATAGCCCGTTCAACATGCACTCTTGCCCTAGCAATTTCTGCAGTTAATCTAGCATCCTCCTTACTCAACTGCTTCTTCTTCCTGAGGAATGGTGGCCTTATCAATTTGATACAATTTTCCTAGCATTCGGTATCAATAAGAAGGAGAGGAGGAGGAACCCCCTTATCCACCATAATTCCATCATTAGGTTCAAACTTCACAATGAGACTTTCCCTATTAAAAATTGCCTTGTCTAATACTACACTAGTATTTTTAAATTCATTGAAACATTTTGGGAGGTTCTCTGAAGTTTCTCCTCTGGTTGGCCAATAAATAACTGGTTTGATACTCACTGCCAGGAGGTTAACAGTTGAGTAGAATATTCTTGTGCACATGGAATTGCTTGTGCCAAAAACGAGAGCTAGGCAATCAAATGAAAAATTGGTTTTCAATTAACATAAAACCAACATTATGCTGAATTCAATATTGTAGAGGTTCAGATCTTCTGCTGATGCTACATTTTCCATACATTTTGTATAGACTTTCAAAATGGTATAATCCACACTTGTGAAAAATAGTTATTATTTTGCAGAAGCCACAATCCACACTACCTATATCTACAACATTCATTCACTTTATTTCAATATTTTGAAATCATATTGCATTTACCTGTGAAATTTCTCAATTTTTCATCTGTATTCAATATCTGAGGTAGTTGAAATATATATTCAGTAGACTGCACTGAAGTCTCAACCAACACATTATTCAATGTCACAGGCTGAATCTGATTTTCAAGTTGCTCCAGCTCCATGTCACCATTAATTTCAACAAGTTGCTCCACTGGCTCAATTAGTTCTTTATCATTTTGAACTCTTTGGTTCTCTAAATTTTGCGCCATTGGTTCTATTAGTTTGTATCGCTGAGTCTTCAAACATTTTCTCCGGTGTCTCGTGCTCATCCGTTTCTTGTTGATTGTCTTGATTTTCGTCTTCTATCAATTTGTTTTCTTCCATTCCATTTGCCTGCATACTGCCCTGATCTGCGAGGTTACTCTAATTACTCCTTGAAACTCAGACTAATAATCTTCAAAGCAGCTCTCTCATTGCTTAATGACATCAAACTATTGGAAGACTCTCGCCTTCCTGAAATCTGCTTCTTGGCACTTACGGAATTGAATAATACAGATGGAAGGTACAATTGGGTTGAGCAGGTCAAGCAATGTTTTTTGTTCGCTGATGAAGAACAACGCTGGCAGAATTTCTTATTGTACGTCTCCAAGAGTGATACTGCCTGTGTTTTAGAAGCATCGAATGCTGTTATAAAAAGTATCGATAAAAAGTTCAGTCAAATTGAACAAAAAGTGACCCATTTGCAAGATGAATTAGCTGCTGTGAAAAAGTCGATTGATAACATGGTGAAAAGAAGTAAGGATGATGCTAGTAAACTTATACAACGAAATGGAATTCTAGAGAAAAAATTAGATAACATAGACCAGGACAGAAGAAAGAAATATCTGAGAGTTTTCAATGTTAAAGAAAAAGATAAAGAAAATACCAGAGAAGAAATACTTGCACTACTGAGAACGAAACTGGCAATAAACCTCTCTACAAATGACATAGTTATATGCTACAGAGTGGGAAAACAGGAAGAAGGAAGAAAACCAAGAGGGATATTTTTGAAACTCAAAGACTTCAACATGAAACAGGAGATATACAGAAAGAAAAAATTGCTCAAAGGTACCGGTGTAGTCATACGCGAAGACCTAACACACCATAGAATTGAATTACTAGCTCATGCGGTTGAAAAAACATCTCTACAAAGTGTTTGGACCGATAAAGGCATAATATATGTAAACATTAATAACAAAATTTCAATAATAAAATCACGAGAAGAATTTGATGAACTTTTCTGAATTAAATATGTCCATTAGATCAAATACTCTGTTTGCTCATATTTCTCTATCTATTATTTATAAATAAATAAATTCTTTATTTCAGCAAGACCAATTTCACATTTTATGTATTTGCTATTATTATAATATTTAGATACTAGGTGTATACACACAATGGATTTATTCAAACTACAAATTCATGTTAGATTTTTTAGAAATTCTAGATGAGGAGGAAGAAATAAGAACAAAAATTTGTGGAAATTCACAGGAATGTTTCGAAAAAGAAGAAAAAGGATTTATAGGTATTGGTATAATACACTTCAACATACGAAGTATAAAAAAGCACTTTGATGAGTTGTTATTATACCTAGAGTCAGGGAAGGATAATCCTAATATAATAGTCTTATCAGAAACATGGAATATTGAAGAAGTGAGTATTTACAGTATACCAAACTACACTATTTATTATAATGACTCCAAAGTGAATCAAAACGATGGCCTCATTATTTATGTAAAAAACAGTATTATTGCAAATGCTGAAATCGTTCCTTTAGCTGAGACAAAACTACTGAGACTAACTTTTGAAACCAATGGCGTAACAATCGGTATAACTGCTTCTTACAAGCCCCCATCTATAAACGTACAAACATATTTGGATGACTTAAAACAATTTCTCATGAATTCCAGCAAAAACTATCTTGAGATCTTCATGGGCGATATCAATATTAACTTGAAGGACATTCTCACGCAACACACAATCAGATACTCAAATATACTTGCTGAACAGGGCTTCATATCATACATTAATGAACCTACTAGAATAACAGAAGGGACAAGTACTATCATTGACCATATATTTGTAAGGAAAGAAAATAGCAAAAAAAATGAATTTTCAATGAAGTCTAATATAATTCAAACTGATATGACAGATCATTATGCAATCTTACTTACGCTAAGCGTAAAACGAAAAAATAATTTAACCATGAATCGGCAAAGTGGTATCATAAAAAAAATTGATTACATAAAACTAACTTCACTAATGCAACAAGAGAATTGGTCTAGTATTTTGAACTGTGACGATGTACAACTTGCATATGATCGTATCATAAGCAAATTTAAGAAATATACAGATGAGGCAACCAAGGTAACGATATTGAATAGTAATAAAAATAGACACATCAAACCTTGGATCACCTCAGGTCTGATTAACTCTATAAAATATCGAGATTATCTCAAGAAAACTTGGAACCGAACTAAAACAACTAAGGCTGAGAATGAATATAAAAATCATAGGAACGAGCTTAATAGGCTACTAAAGCGAACTAAAAATCACTACTACAGGAATGAATTGAATAAAGCAAATGGAGACTGTAAAAAAACCTGGAAAATCATCAAAGACATTTCGAATACTGATGGTGCTAGAAATAACGTCCAAAATATATCCATAATAAACGAAAATGGTGATAAAATAATCGATAACAATCAGAAAGCAAATTTGTTCAACGACTATTTCATTAGCGTTGGACAGAAAATGATGGAAAAAATTGCCAGAGGTCGTTTAAATAACGGGTTCCTCAAAGATAAATCTCCTAAATCAACTATGTTTTTGAAACCCGTCAATGAAAATGAAATAGTTATTATAATTTCGAATCTTAAAAATAACTGCTCTCCAGGTCCCGATGGTTTCTCAGCTAAGATGATAAAACATATTCATTTGCATATCATAACTCCCTTGGTTCACATAATAAACTTATCATTTCATACAGGATACCTGCCGTCTCAGTGGAAAGAATCAGTAGTAACTCCAGTGCATAAGTCAGGTAATAAAAATCAATTGAACAATTACAGACCCATATCTGTAATTAATAATTTTTCAAAAATTTTCGAACAGAGTCTGAAAACAAGACTAATATCATTTTTTGAAAGCCAGTCTATTATAACTGAATACCAATTTGGCTTTCGGAGTAAGTTGAGTACTGAAAATGCTATAATGGATCTTGTCGAAAGAGCTGTTGACTCCTTGGACAAATCGAAGAAATGTTTATCCATATTTCTCGATTTGGCCAAGGCATTTGACACAGTATCACATAATTTACTTGTTGAAAAATTATACAAATATGGTGTGCGAGATAAAACACTGAAAGTTTTGCAGAATTATTTATCTAACAGATCACAGAAAGTTAAAATTGGTGACCAACTCAGTGATCCGCAGAAAGTTGTTATTGGGGTTCCACAGGGTACGGTACTTGGACCTATACTATTCCTCATTGACATAAATAGTATCTCTGAAATAAATAATTTTTGTGGTCATCTTATCTGCTATGCTGACGACACGGCTATTGTTTATACGGGAGAGACATGGCAAAACGTCTATGAACTTGCTGAAGATGGTATGCAAAAAGTAAAGACCTGGCTTGACTATAATCTATTGACTCTAAATGTAAGTAAAACAAAATTCATGACCTTCGCACTCCAAATTACTGATCAACCACAAGAGAATAAAATAAAGATAAAAAGTTCTGACTGTGACAGACACAATCCATGTACATGTGAAACAATAGATAAAACCACAACCATGAAATACTTAGGTATTATACTAGACCAGCAACTTAAATGGGATGAACATGCAAATCATATTACAAAAAGATTGAGAAAACTTATTCACACGTTCTATAGCCTAAGAGACATCCTTGATAGAAAAAATTCAATAATATGTTATACTTCTTTGGCTGAGTCTGTGATAAGGTATTGTATAACAGCATGGGGTGGATCATTTCACGGTATATTGAACGGTTTGCAAACTGTACAAATCACTTTATTGAAAATTATATTTAAAAAAAGCAGATTACACTCAACTGAATCGTTATACAAAGAAACGGGATTGCTTAACATCAGATCTACATATACTTTCCAATGCCTAATATGGATCTACTCAAACATGGGAAAATTTCAAGAATCCAAATCCAAATTGAGTAGATTCACAACTACGCTGAAACTCCCACTGTTCCACAAGACTCGAACACAGAGATTCATTTTTTTTACGGGCCAAAATTATATAACATGATGCCAGTGCATTTGAAAAAAATTAATAACCTACATAAATTCAAAAAAATGCTAAAAATTCACCTCACTGAAAATGCTTTGATAATCAATAATATATTTTGAACCTGAAGTAGTTAAGATTAATTCACTCGGAATATCCTCTCTCTCTCTCTCTCTTTAATTGCACGTGTATATATTATCATTCTATTCGAAACACAAACGTGATTGTTTCTTCCTCCGTCCTCTACTCATTCCATTGACCACATTCCTGTTGTCTAATACCTACTCGATGAAATGCATTCGTTTCAAATTTAGGGATTGGGCACAATACAAGCATATACTTATGCTTATGTGTAATCCTCGTTATTTGAACGATTTTAATATCAATAATGTACAATATGTAAATTTTGTTGTTTGTTATGGAATTATGAATAAATTGAAATTGAATTGAATTGAAAATTGAATTTCAAAGGAAATTACTGCGTTATGATTCAGAGAGATCATCGAATTCTTCATATCCCCTCATCTACCGGGATCTGTGCTTGTGTCTTGATGGCCAAAACTGCCTGAGAGCTTCTCTGCCCATGTGTATTGTGAGACTGATCACTCAATTACGAACTTGCTGCAAAAAAAAATCGAATCACTTGAACATGTCTTGTTGGTATGTCCAATTTATAGAGGCATACGGGAAAATGAACTTTTTGAGCATCTGAATAATATAGAAGATATCACTCGGCTTTTGAGCTACGGAACACTTTTACCACTCAAAACCATGGTTCGCTCAGTGATGAGCATTTTGAAACTCAGGTCATTCATTATCAACGAATAAACGTAGGGATAAATATAGAAATTGTTATTCGAATTTTCTTTCCTTGTTTTTGTACACTACTCACACTTAATTGATTCTTGAACTCATCAGCATATATGTATACAGTTTATTTTTTCACTCTCTTATTTTTAGAATTTTGAGATATAGTATTATGGAAACAGATTGATATAATTTTTCCGTTTTTCAACCCGAACTCCAACCCTTGTAATAAGAATTATAATTCTTTTGATACAATAAATGATCTATCTATCTATCCTTGAAACTTGTCCACATCAATGAGATTTTCATGTGGAGTATCATAGGAAGGAATAGTTGCAGATGCATCATTCCAAAGACTTACTATTGAACCAATTTCAAGTGTACCTACTTCCACCAGACCATTTTCTGACCCTGTTGTTGTTTCATTCCTAGTTACTTTTTTGAAGGAATTTTCGAGAAATCTAATATCATTGATAATGACATCCACATTCATTACATGATTGAGCAAATTATCATAAATGGTTTCCAACAGTTTCTCTGCTGTCTTACATTCGTCAGGAGTTACTGTGTTCTCTGGAGGAAACGTTTTCGATGATTCATATTTTTCGATTATATTCTTACACATTTTGTATAGTCCACATTATTTGGGTTCAGCGGAAAAAATCCGCATCTCTTGAATCAGCTTTTTATGTGATTTTCCATATTTGTTTCTCGGAGTGTAATTTCAAAAACTTGTCAGAAATTAGTTTTGGTGACAGAATTATCAATATTTTCTGGTTGACTGCCGTCTCCTAATGGTGTTTTTCCATTTTTGTTTGAGTGGCCGAAATACACTAACATCTGCTGGTTGGAGTATATGTGTGGTATTTGGTGGAGCCACACAATTTCAAAGCAGGAAACTTTTAGTATAGTCCACTCCTTTACCGATCTCTTGTATATGTCAAGATTAATTTGGTGTATGATGAGAGAAGCCACTTTTTTATTTTGATCCCGGTAAAAATTAACATTTTCATACGAAAATACTACCTACTTTTGTTTTCAGATGGAAAAACGACGACACCGGTCTTCAGAAAGGTCTCGCTGCCGTTCGACCGATCGAAGAATTTCGAAAAATAAAATTAAGATCGGAAATGAGAATGACCAGAAAAGATGCCGTGGCGGCCATCATGAAAATACGAGAACCAGACGTGAAAGTCGTTCTCGGGACAGGACCCGGAACAAACAAGAGGTACTTGCGAGAAGTCGATCTCGTGATTATCGGGACAATCCCCGAAAATACGACTCATTGCGGGATAATACCCCATTGAGCAAAAATGAGAGAACAAGAAATCGTTCTCCTTATAATAACCGGGACAACACCCGTAAAAGAACACATAAATCATTGCAGGACAGTACCCCTTTGAAAAAAAGAAGGAAAGCCCGTAGACATTCATATAGTTCTCAGGAGAGCTCTAGTGATTCCAAGGTTTCTTTATACAGTGATGAAGAGTCTTTTTCTGTTCCCAAAGTTGCAGATGAAAAATCAAACAGGAGCTCCCATAGTTCATCTGAGCCAGATTCTCCAAGGACTTTTCATTCTACAAATAATGATATACAACAGGAGGACATAACATCTGATACTCTTGTTATCGATAATGACATAAACTTGGATGATGATGCTATGGCTGCTTTGGGAGATGATCAAAGTTTGAAGAAGCCTTCATTCGAGCTTCAAACCTTATTGAAGAATAAATGGACAAAGATTTTTAGAGACGGACTAAGCAAAAATGAAAGGGAGGAGATGGTCCAGAAATATCCCCTTCCTTCTAATATTCCGCATTTAAGTGCGCCTACATTGAACACTGAAATTTCACTCAATCTATCACCCTTTCAGTTGAATCGAGAAAAATACCAGTCTGCTCGACAGAAACAATTAGGGACAAGGATTGGTGTGATTGGAAAGGCAATAATGTCCTTATTGAATCCAGAAAATATATAGTTATTTATTATACAAGGAAAAAAGTAGTAGATTTTAGCTTCAGGTTTGTTGCCACACAAAAAACCGTGAGCTAAAATTTAATATTTTTCCCGTGTATAATACACTATTTTTTTGTGTGACAGAAGAAAGTGGGAATCAATATTGAGGAGATATTACAGTAGGGACACCTGCGTTGTAGGCATCTTCATCATTCTTTTGGAGTGATCCAAAAAATTTGCAATTTTAGTGGGTGTTTAGTAATATACGTAACCGCGAAGTTGAATGGAAGATAAAAGGACTTGCAGTTCTCTCTCAGAGACGGTATTATTGACTCATTTTTCGGAACTATAGCACAACTGTTTCATGATTCGAGATATGAATAAATTAGTGGACTGTATGGTTTGAAAATTCATCGAAATCACAGAGCGGTCTGTAAAGGCCACTTACCCATGCTGTCTTCTTGCCACGCCAAATTCGTATAATCTGCAGTCTTGGAGATGGTACCATCGACGACCCACATCTGATATCCAGAACAGGACACTAACTATGATTGCACTATATTGTTTTTCGTCTGATTATTCATTATAGGAAGGAATTTGACTTCTGTTGGAGATTCACGGGTGTAATTAAAACACGTGTATAGCTCTCAGAGAGTCATTAGAGAGAGAGTCATCGTTTTCGTGGTACTACGTCCTCTTGATTCTCTCCTTTGGAGAGGGGAAAGGATCCATGTGACCCTACGTATAGTGGCCAATAGATACTCTGTGATTGAATACGCGCGAAAAATTAGGATAAATATATGAGACTACCAACTAAGTCTTTTGGCAATAGTATCAACTTAAATATCTATGCCTCAAATACTGGCTTGATGAAACATACGCCTATCAAAAATTGTAAAAAAATTTAAAAAATAAACTTGAGAAACTAAAAAAAAATACAAAAAATAAATCAATTTCTTTGCCTTGAGCAAAACATTACGACATAAACATTAATTATAGTCGGTAAGTGGGAGGTACCCTTTGTTGTTTTTACTGAAACAACTCTAGTGATACCATCAGCTCCAGTATGTTACTCTGTTACTCTTCCCATATTCCACTTTAAAGGTGGTGATAGATCGTCCTTCAAGAGAACCAATGTACCTAATTCGATGGGGACTGCGGAATTACTCCATTTTGAACGCTGCAAGAGCGTATGGAGGTATTCGCGATGCCATCTTGCCCAAAAATTCTGTTGGATTCGCTGGACAAGCTGCCATCTAGAGAGCCTACCAATGTTTAAATCTGTCAGATTATGCTCGGGCAAGGAGTTGAGAGGTGCCAATGTTAGGAAGTGGCCAGGTGTGAGCACATTAAGATCATTAGGATCAGAGCTCATAGGGCTTAAGGGACGAAAATTAAGAATAGATTCAATCTGGATCATCACAGTGTTAAGTTCCTCATAGGAAAGGATCTGATCCCCAACAACACGAATCAAATGTTTCTTAACCGCCTTTATACCAGCTTCCCAGAGTCCTCCAAAGTATGGGGAAATTGGAGGGATAGTGTGAAACTCAATACACTCAGCTTCAGCAGCTACGCGCATGAGGTCAGAAAGTTTATTAGCAGCTCCAACAAATACGGTCCCTTGGTCACTATAAATATGATTACATTGGCCCCGTCGTGTGATGGAACGTCGGAGAGCGGCAAGAAAAGTATCGGACGTCATGTCGGTAGTGACTTCCAAATGAATGGCCTTAGTCACCATACAGATAAAGAGACATAGGTATGACTTTAAAACCTTAGCACCCCTCATACGACCCATTGTTACAGGAAATGGGCCCCCATAATCGATTCCAACTCTGGAAAAGGGTTTAACCTGAGATAATCGGACAGATGGGAGGTTTCCCATTAAGGGTTGACGAGAAATGGGATTGACACAAAAACATCGTATGCATTGAGAAAGAATTTTGCGAATCATTCGTTTTGGGGATAAGATCCAGTATCTTTGGACTAACAGGTTTTGAAGGGTTTGCAAACCTGGGTGCAGATATTTATTATAGGTATAGTTTATGACCAAATGAGTGAATCTATGATTGCTTGGGAGGAGAACAGGATGTTTGTGTTGAAAAGTCATATGAGGAGCGTGGACTAAACGACCGCCCACCCTTAGGAGACCCTGGTCATCAAGGAAGGGGTTTAATTTACGCAAATATTTAGGTAGAGGTCGTTTTCGATTCAATAAATCGATTTCCTTAGAAAAAGCCATATTTTGGGAATATTGAATGAGAATAAGACAAGCCCGTTCTAATTCTACTGAAGAGATAGGTCCATATGTCCGAGCCACTTGGTTGAGACAATTATGTGAGAAGCGAAGAATTGTAGACAATAATTCTTTGGATTTTTCTGAACGATGAATGATTGTCCAAGAGATTTTGAAGTGGGTGACTTTCTATAGAAACATTCAGTACTACTTTACGTTGTTCTTCATCAGTGGTGAAAGAATAATAATAAGACTCATCAAAAAAATGGGGTGGCCAATAGGATGTGGGGAGTTTCAACCAGGAAGGCTCTGCCCACCATATGGATTTTGAGAGAAGTGCCGAAGGAGTTAAACCTCTGGATGCGGGATAGGCGGGGTTATCTCCTGTAGAAACATGATGCCATAACGAAGGAGGAACCTTTTCCTGAATATCAGTGACCCGGTTGGCGACAAAACAAGTTCTATTATGAGGACTACTTCTGAGCCATGCGAGTACTGTTGTGGAGCCTGAGTAGGCGAAGATTTTTTCCAGTTGGAATTTTCCGGCATACGTGGACTGAACGAAAGTGAGTAAATCAGCGAGAAGCTGAGCGGCACACAGCTCTAAACGTGGAATAGATATTCTTTTTAACGGAGATACTCTGGACTTGGCACAAACAAAGAAAGTGAGTTGAAATAGCTTCATTATCAGATATAACTCTGAGATATGAGACAGCAACATAGCCCACCTCACTGGCGTCGCAAAATCCATGGAGTTGAATAGACATTACTGGCTGCGAAAATAAAGGACGGGGAACGCGAACTGAAGATAAAGTAATCATGTCCGATTTGAGTTCAGACCATAGTTGAGCAATATATGGTGGTGGAGAGGAATCCCAGTCGAGACCAAGAGTCAATAAAGATTGGAGGAGATGTTTTATAAGCAGAACCACAGGAGTGAGAAACCCCAAAGGGTCAAATATGCGAGCTAACTCAGACAGAATATTACGTTTTGTACACAATTCATGTAAAGGAGTAACTTGATAAGAGAATGAGTCAGTGGAAGGGTTCCACTGGAGACCTAAAATTTTAATCACTTGATTGGGTTCAAGGTCAAGTTTTAAAGACTATAATGTCAAGTAATGAAAATACACGATCGTGTAATGTCCGATTACCTGAAATGGAGCTTCCGACATTCGATGGGGATATTAGAGAATGGCAAACTTATAATGATACGTTTGATTCTTTGATACATAACAATACTCAACTGTCCAATATCGATGAGTATAACTATTTGATTTCATCTTTAAAAGGCAATGCCCTTTCTATTGTCAAATGTACACCATTGACCTCTCAAAATTATATCGTGGCATATAACGCCCTCAAAAAGAGATATAGGTCGGTCTTGAAATAATCGCTCTCACTCTCAAATTTGGGTAATATTTGACGTCCAAAAATACGATTTCTAATGAAACCATCTCGTGCACCAGAACCACAAACGGCTGAAGACGCTTCTGTAACAAGTTTTATGCAACGTTCGACAGCTTTGGTGTGGCATGGTAATCTGAAAATATCAATTTCCTCAGGGATTTCAGCAATCATTTTCTTCAGATCTTCTGCAGAGAATTTTCGTGTTATTGGAGGCTCTGTCATAGCTACTGCTTGCCAATGTATTAGGTCGGTGTAATCTATAGCTTCAAAATTAATTTTGGGTACTTTGAATTTTCTAAGCTTGAGGGGGGCTTGTTCTACATTTCAAAATCCGTCGCAAGCCTAGTTCCCTAATATGCAAACGTTCATCTCCAAGCATACATAAAAGGATGTTTTCAGGGTGTGCCAAATAGCCGTTGACCTGAATAATTCTGTCAACGATCTGTCTTGAATTTGAAGGAAGGTATCGAGATCTCTGAATTAGGTTGAATAAATGCAGCGAACCGTACTTCATATCTGGCTTTAGCTTAATAGAAAACCAGGTTATTATATACACTTTCAATATATATTTGTTCAGAATTTTTAGTTCTTCAGATGGATTTATTGTTCCAACGTATAAACGTAGAATCCTGTTGGCAGTTGTCAGCCATCTCGAATGTGCCATTTTTCCAGGTTGCTTTCGTGTCAAGCTTTCTGAAACAATACCAACAGATATTGCAACACTTATCTCGAAAAGATATTTCTGGTCGGTGCTGAGAATCTCAGGATCTACTTCTGGAATTACTACGTTGATCTTCTCAAATGGAACAATTGGTAGTTCTTCGCAAGTTTGCAACTGCTTGCCAATCACTCCAACATATCCAGTTGGCCCAGTTGTTTCTCCATCCAAGTTAATCAGGTGACAAAGTGGAAATTCATTACCGTGCAGCATGCAAATTATCCACTGTAAGGATTTTCCGGTATCCACTTCTAGATTACGAATAATGCCGTTGTGAATACCCATTTTTCTTCGTAGGAATTGAAGCATATTTGTTGTGATGTTCTTAGCTGTACTTGTCGAAACTCCAAAATGGTCGAAATATTTAGAAGCCGGTTCTGAAATTAGTGCAATATGCTCTTCGACGATTGTTTTCCGATGGAATCTGTTTTCTTCCCTTGTTAGAACTAGAGTTTCATCTTTTCTGCCATCGAAATATATAGCATGATGTACTTCGATGGCACATTTTTATATAGAAAATTCAACAGGAAATATGATTTTTATGGCGAGTTTTTCATATTTAGTGAACAAGCATTCCAGATGACGACCATTTAATCAATAGTCAATCAAAATACGAGATGTCAAATGTCAATAGATTGCTTTCGAATGACATTACACACGCCATTATTTTGAATGATATTCTTCCTTCTTTTCACTAAATATGGATTAATCTCAAGAAAATCATATTTATAGTTGAATTATATATAAATTGTCCAATATGATGAAAAAAGAAGGGAAATTTGTTCTAAATGCCATCCAGAAGACAGGTGAAAAAGAAGGTGAAATTTGGAACTTTTTAGTCAAATATCTTCATGATAAATATCATGATAAATGCAGTTTTACCTTTTCAAGTAGAGTGTTTGTAGTTCATGTTAATATGATAGTTGCAATTCGATCATTGGAATGAATTCTGCATTCATTGCCACGAGGCAAATGACCGTTTCCAGAAAGAAATTTGAGAATGAGAATTAAAAATGCCCGTTTATTATGAACATTCAAGAAAATTTCCTCGAATTCAGAGATGATTTTGTTGACTATAATATACGAATACAAAACTAACTGCACAATCAAAGCTTTTCTATTTCTCCTCTACTTATACTTTTTATGAGAGAGTAATTGTCTTCTATTATTGATTCATCATTATAAATTAAGCTCTGTTTACTACTGAACTTAGATGGAGTAAAATCCTCGCGGTGAATTGCATATACCCACATTTTCGATAGCTCCTCGACCAACGGGAAACTAATAGCATGAACTTTTGAACCACCCACATAATTCCCCCGACAAAGGGGAACACAACATTTGAAAGGCATTGTTATTTCGCCGATCACAACACAAATATTTCACAAAACAGTAATTTTTCCGCCAATTATTTTGATGAATAAACAACAAAAGAATTCGGGACAGTTTCAAAAACATACGTGAATCACCGATGACTCAACACGAACTGACGCGTTAGTCGACAAGCGATAAAATAAAACACTGGCCTCTCTTGGTGACGTCACGAGCTGTTCACGTCAGAGTCTGCTGGCCTTGTTGTATCGGTGGTAACGGTTCCTCCCGGGTATTTACTGAAGTTCCATTAACTAGCGCTTCCATATGACCCCACACAAAATGATCCAGGGGGGTTAGGTCAGGGCTTCGCGCTGGCCAACCTATTCGTCCTGACCTTCTATTTCAACGGTTAAAAAAACGTTCATCCAAGAACTCCCGAACGATCAGCCGATAATGGGCTGCACAACCGTCTTTTTGGAATTTCATCGTTCCTGTGATGGCGAGAGAAACATCCTCAAAAAGCTCCTGTAGATTATGCCATAGAAAATATTCAATCATTTCCCTGTTCAAATAATCTAGGAAAAATTTGGTCCTATTAAATAACTGTCAATGAGTTCTATCAACTCATTAACGAGAAACTTCTTCCTTGTTGGGCGAGGGTTTTCTTCGGCCCAATGATGGAGGTTATGAACATTTGTTATGTTATTTGGATGCCTCGAGCAGATGAACGAAAATAAAAACTGCAGAAAATAAATACTGATAGGCATTTTTCAAGTATGTTTTATACTATTCCTTTGAAATAACATATACGTATCAAGCATAGTTTCATTTGTATAGCTATTGCCTTAAGGAAGTTGTAAACAATTTTTGACCAATGTGGCTTATAGTTTTTTCTAATAATATCCGCTAGAATGTGGTTAAAATCCACAATTCACGAACAAAAATACGACTTTGTATCTACAATTTATCTATGATCTAAATTATTCCTGTAATTTTATCATTCCAAATCATAAGTCCATA